>VSMD01009736.1:0-211342 GCA_008750895.1 Mirza zaza | reverse complement strand
GGGGATGGTCATGCTGGAAACTCAGACTTGTGGGGGGAGGGGGGGAAAGGGCATTTATTGAAATCTTAAAATCTGTACCCCCATAATATGCTGAAATTTAAAAAAATGCAAAAAAATAAAATAAAATTTCACCACCAAAGAAGTAAATTCTAGTTTCATTCTTGCTACTTTTTCTCATCACCATTCATGAACAGCAAGCCAACTCAGTTGCACAATCTACAACAAACAAAAGAAAACAGATGGTTTGAGATGATTGTATTCTCAAATTGCTAATTATAGAGAGCCAAGTCACCTTAATTTTCATGGTAGTCATTGTAATACTCATTTGCCAAATTTCATCAGTAAGACACTATTAGAGTTAGAAAATACAAAATGATATCTATGATATCTGTGCTCATTAGTATTTGTGCATGTTTGCTGAGTAAGTGCCATGGTTCAATTATTCAGCAGACATTCATCCAGAGGAAGTCTATCTATCTGTTTGAATTAATTTTAACTAAGATCATTGAAGAAAATGAACTTATAATAGCATATGGTAACTGGAAAATCCAGTATGGATTTTCCACTTCATTGATCAGCTTATAAAATTCTCTTATGCAAATACAATGCTCGTGAGCCAAAGTTTTCCTTCTGACAATGATTTTGGTTAGAGGGAAGGAAGAAAAATCACGTTTTTCCATTGGTGTCAGTACTCCCAGTCCTGCCTAGGATTGGACCAGAAGGATGTGGCATATTTCACTTCAGAAGCATAAAGAATTTTATTTACTGATTTTTAGAGTGCTTTGAAATTTACTGTTTACAGTGAAATTTATGCTTACATTAAACAGATTCAAACACATGGGATTAGTACAAAGCAGACTCTGCATTTAATAACCTTATAACACCAGTCCTACAATGGTGAGTATAAATTTCTATTTGGGTAATACCCTGACTTTTTCTACTTCTCTTTATGGCCTAATAATTATTTTGGTTGAAGACTAAAAAATGCATAGTGTCAGAATATTTCATAATTCTTGTTGGGACAGTTTGGTGTGTCATTAAAATCTTAATAGACAGGTTTGAGTCTCTTCATTTTATTTCTTTTGCTTTCAATTTTTTCAATTTTCTTTATTGGGAAGACTTTAATACTGTGAAATATTAATGAAAGAAAATAGTAACAAAAATTAAGAGCTAGGTCTTATCTATTCCAAACTATTATTTGGTTTTGCATTCCTACACACAAATGCCAAAATCTATTATTGAAGGACAAATTCTAAGCATTTTCTCCATACTACTCTTCATTACACAGATCTCTTTTATGTAAGTTTACTCCTAAATTGCAGTATTTCCTGTGATCTCTGTAGACCCACCTTGACTGAACTGTTCTCTATTTTTGAAATCAGAAAGCCACACACACAAAAAAATCTGAGACACCTAGATGAGAATTGAGAAGTAGAGTGACTCTATAGAGTTTAAACAAAATTGAAAACAAAATCAGTATGATGAAGAAAGGTAATCAGTAAAGCAAAGAGTGATTCAGTTGGCTCAATATGTGAGTCATGGCAAGACCCAGGACTTACAAAATCTGTAATTATTTTCATTATTTTATTGCTTAATTGATTTGGTCTGTCTTTTTAATTGAGAATGTAGGTCCATGAAAACAAGGTAGTTAAATGTATCACCATTATATATCCAGTTTCTGTGGAAAAATTAATGACATTTTATTTATTGATACCCTGTTCCCCATCACCACCCTTCCATTTTCTTTCTGGGCAATAAACCGACGATTGATGCAGTGATGTTGTGCAGAAGAATTTCAGTACATATCTCACCTTTCAAAATGTTTTCATCTACTTTGGTCTGTTAAATGTTGACTTTACTAATTAGCTGCTTTCTTAGAGCAAAGATGGGTATAATCTTTTTACAAATCCTGAGGGAGATTGAGACATATATGCATGGAGAGAGAAAGAGAGAGAAGAATTTATTTAGTATCTTGGAACAAAATTGGTTTAAAATAAAGGTACAAATAAGTAAACAGCTTAAAAGGAATTTAATATGCAGGCAGAAAATTCTGCTCTATAAGGCTATAGAATAAAATTTTCCAAATCGAAAAAACTTAAGCTTTATAATAAATCACTGTTAAAAAATTCAACACCTTTAATCTCTTTCCTTGGGTCCTATTCTACTTTTCTTTCTTGCATTTGTCTTTGACTATGTACTTCCTTGCCAACTTTAATTAGCATCTTTTAAAATATCCTATCACTATTCTTGTTTAAAATATTGTCTGAGAAACATTTTCTATATTCTTACCTTAAATATAAATGACTCAACATGAACTCAAGTGTCTCAATTGTATAATGGCAGGTTTCCCTATTCTTTTTTTAAAAAATATCCTCTGAAGCTCAAAAAATATTATATAGATATAGAGATAGATATATAATAATGAACCTTTCCCTAGTTTAAGGTTAGTAAATAGAAAGACTTTACTTAATTTTGTGCCATTTCCAATTATATTAACTGAAAAATTGAATTGAGAAATGCTGGCATAACTGGTATATTTTATATGAGATATGTCTATAAAAAGTTGTAAAATGATGATGCATATGTCAACCTATATATTGGGAAGTTTCCTCAGAATATAGCTATGATTTCTTTCTTCTGAAGAATAGCAGCTAACCCTATTTGTGGTTTGGATATTAAAGGGATCACACTTGTAATATACCAAGCTTCAAAGATAACATTTCATTAATCAGCATGATTTGGACATAGAAATATCCTCACTTCTGTCTTTCTAAATTTAATAACACAAGACAATAATAATTTAATACTTTTACTGCAAATAAGTCTTGGAAAAAAATATATCATAAGGATTGACTCCAAGATTGAAAGACACCTCCCATCTGCATATATCCCTTCAGCATTTTATCTTCTATTAATTAGAACTTAATGGTAATAATTGATTTTAATTTTTCTTATTTTACTTTTACAATTTTTTATCTCACTAATAAATTTGAAGCTCCGAAGAAGGAATTTGAACTTGCCTTCATATTTCTATATCTGAAATAGAGCAGGTGTTTAGTACAGTTTAGAAGCTCATAAGTATTTAATGAATTAATCAGTGACCCCACTTCTGACACAATGGCCTTGGAGTTGAGGGGTTGTGGGGGAGAGTAGTTGAAGCAGGCCTACAAGGAGATTAGCTATTCTCCCCACGGAGCCACGTCCCTAAGATAGGGTCGTCACAAAGGATAAGAAAACTGATAGAAAATAGAGAGAAATAAAAGAATACACAGAGACTAAGGTATAGTTTATAGTTTTATGTAAAAAGATCAGATACAACATAGCAGGGTACTTAGGAGACTGGTGTATCCCCATGAACGCCAGCAATATGGTTAGATTCACACAGGTTTTTATAATCACAGGTATCAATAACCAGTTGTCAGGGTAACAGATTTACATACCAGGGAATGCAGTTGCTAGAGGATACAGGTAGTGGGTTGGGGTCAAAAGTCCTCTCAAGGGGCTTCTAATCTATCTAGGTGAACAAACAGGTACAAAGTCTTTCAGGGACTAACTTCTAAGTTCTAAGAGGTAGTTGTCAATTAACAAAGGTATAACAAACAGAAAAGGTATAGTGACTCTATATTTCTTTGATTAGTTATTGTGGACTTAAAGGTAGACAGACAGGAGAGAGCAGGAAACCCATCTCTAATAATCAAGTTGTTTATAACCACCAGGATGCATCTCTGGGCAAAGGTCACTCATTGTCTCTGGCTCCCATCCTGCGGGCCATATTTGCCTTGTCTTTTCTTTCAAGACACAAGGAAGCTCACAGATTTTGAGATACTGGGAATCCTTCATGGAAAACATCCCTACCAGAGATTTGAGAGCTCTCCCATGATAGTAGTCTCTAATAAGTGAACCATTGAGTCCACACATTCCTTCAGGGCAAAACCTTGCAAACTCCTGTTTCTGTCTTTAATATAGCAATATAGGGTTATACAATAAAATAATGGTCTTATGAGCCACATATCATTAATTCCTCAATCATATTTTTCCCAACAAGCGGTCAGTAAATCGTTAACAGTCTTGCTTCAAATGGACAGGATGGGAGGAATGACAGATGGTAAGGAAAGAAAATGATTATAAATAGGATAAATGAAGAACTGTTGGGAGTGTGCTTCTGCTGTGGCTGTTGCACACATCCCATCCAAATGGCATCTGAGAAATAACTCTGCTCCTTTGTGTTTCTAATAGTCGGACAAGGTAGAAGCCACACAGTGGGGTTCTTACCTAGGAAGAGACATTAACACCTGTGCTGTATATGCCTTTTGTGTCTTGAGTAATGTATGTCAATTTTTCCTGGGAGCAAAGAGATAGGACATTGAAGAGGCGTGCTGGGAAATAGAGATCCTTGTTATCATTTCTTTTGTTCTCCCTACAAGCAGTAAAAGCTACTCTAAACTTAAAGTTGCATGGTCAATTAAATGGAAGTATTTCAGTAGGATTTTTAATAAATAATTTTATAGTCAACAGACATTCATTGAGTGCCAATAATGTCGGGCATGGTTCTAGCTGCAAAGTATACATTAATAATCATTAATCAAATTAATCAAATTATCATCATTTGCTTTCAAGGAGCTTACATTGTCATAGAATGAGTGACATCGATTGCCAGTAAATAAATTTAATTCAATAATTTGATCAACAACACTACCGAATATGTGTTTATTTTTATTATTATTATTTTATTATTATTAACCAAAATCCAAAAGGAAAGTTATATCTGGAAAAAATAAATCTATATTTGCATCAAACTTGTTTATAATTTGACTTAAAAGTTGACAGTGGAACACAAGGGAGTTTTAGTTCAAAGACCTAAAGTCTATACTATGATTGCATTTTATTGTTTCTCTCACAGAACACACACTTGAATATAAATATTTGAGAGTAAACACTTTTTATGGAAGTTTTTGTTAGACTTGTTAGGATATAATGTCAGATAATGTATTAATAAAAATTTAAGCTAAATCATTCTTTGTATCTAATAAGGGCATTATCAAGCTTTCCATTATTAGATTGTTGTGTAGTGCATAAGCACATAATTTTTAGTTTAATATTGCCTCAGATTGAACTATGGCTGTGTATTTTTCTTTATTACATGCAAATACAAGGAGAAACTACATACATGTTCTCTCAATAACAACCAACTTGCTATATGTAAGTTGTGGGGATTTTTTGGTTTTGTTTGCTTGTTTGGTTGTTTGTTTGTTTTTTACAGATTTCACTAACTTATCCTTTCAGAATCTCATGGTATATTTAATAAATGAAGGTAATATTTTACAAGGAAGTCTACAGATGCCTCCAGTAAAAGTGTAATAAATGAAAAGAAACTACAGTGCTTCTTACTTAAACTTATTAAGGTAGCATTTAAGTTTACTGTTGTCCATTGTAGTTTGAGTGTGTGAAACACAGCTGTTTGGAGGAGATGTATAGGAAAATAAAATTCCAAGGCAATGCAAATGCAAGGACGGAAAATTTTTGAAAGCTCTTTTCATGAGATATATTGTGTTTTACTTATTTAGACCTTTTTCAGAGCTAAGAAATGAAAAATACAATATGTTGCAGTCACCAACATGCTTAGAAGACATTGTGTTTATCAAAACAATTGTTAAAATGCTATAGATGCTATCGAAGGAGGCAACTGAAATCATATGAAGGTGAAGTTAATAGATGCATGTCACTAGGTTTTTGACACTGAAATAGAGAAATGCAATATTGAAAAATGATGAGAAAGCAAAGTACAGCAAAGGCCAGGAAATTCTAAACAATTTTCTTCAAAACCATAATTTAATACTACATTATCTCCTAAAATGTTATAGTTTAATGGTGTTCTTTTTATAAATAAATCATTTAAAAAGCAATTTTTGCTTTCAATGTTTGCATTTTCCTCACTGTTCTTGTAAGTTATAAAATCATAGAGAGATTGGATATGGATGTCAAGGTATACAAGCTAATTAATTTCATAAGACATTGTTGAATAGTATGATTCAATAGCCCAAAGGCTTATCCAAACATTTAATTGAAGTATTGATAAGCATTAAAAATAAACATAATACACTACAGAGTAAATAAAGATAGGTAAAGCAAAATAAATTAGGAGATTTGGCCTATGAAATATACTGAAAATCCATCAAATAGTAAGAAAAATAAACTTCAAATACATACAATGGGAAAAAGAGTGAATGCTATCTACATACTAGAAATAATGAGGATATTTAGCAAGCAGATAGAGATTATAATGACAAAGTGCAATAAACCATAGTGCAATAAACGTACTACAGAAGAAAGCCAGTTGAAAGTAATTGCAGATTCCAAGAAATGTCTACTCTAAATGGACACACAGAAGCAGAGAAAGAAGCGTTAGAATCATCAAGGTGATTACAAACTAGCATTCTCACTTGTTAGGTCAATCAGTTGCCTTTCACTGATACCCTCTGTTTCTAGCCAGAAAGAGAAAAGAGACCTCCCCCCAACTCCCTCACCCCCGCCCAGAAGCTTTGACCTAGGCTAAATTCTGAGGCTAACACTCTTAAGAAAGTGCACAGCTCTCCTAGTTTGGGTACAGATGTCTAAATGAAATGGAGAATAGTGTTTGAAGACTTCATAACATGTGCAGGGAGTTAGAAAGAAGCAACTAAAATAGAGAGAGACACTAATGTCCTTCATCACCAAAACAAAGCCCCCAAGGCTGAAGGGTGAGAAGAAATTTAAAAAGAGAAAATATGAACAATCAGAGTAGAAATAACAAGAAAACATAGAAATAGAAAACATAGCAGCAATAACAAAAACAATGCAATAACATTAGTGCTTAATAATAAAAAATTAATAATGAGTTATACTATTATTTATTAAACACTTATTATTCCAGAGCTTATTCTAAATGTTTGATTTGTTATTAACATATTTAATGCTCCTACTAACCATAGACAGTAAGTACCGTTCTTTTCCCACTAGTGTTGTATGTGAGAAAACAAGACACAAAGGGATTATGTAAATTTCATGGTCATATGATCACTGTATTTTGATTATAGATTATTTGACTTGAATTAAAGGGAAACAATCAGGTCAGTCAAGTACATTATCCAGTCCAGAGTCGAGAAACACTGGAAGTGCTATTTAAAACCAGGTGTGACATTTGATCTCTAAAAGCAGATATGATTAATCACTTTCTATTAAATCTCTCCATAATGTTCACAAGTCTTTAAAGACAAGAGGCACACATATGGAAATGTTTATGCTGTTTTATCAAAGTATACTATTCAGAATACATCAATATTTTCTAAAAATCAGTAAGAAAAATAGAAACTAGTCCATAGATAATTGTTCTGTAAAAAACTAAGCTTTATGGAAAGTTTAAGATATTTGCTCTGTATCTCTTAAACTGCATTTCCCAAACCTTTGCAACCCTTGAGAAATATCCCTACACACACACACACACACACACACACACACACACACAATTATTCCCCAAATTGATAGTCTCCAATATGTCTTATAATCAGTGTGTTCAAAAAATAATGTTTCTTGAATAAATTTTGGTTGAGGTCAGTTAACAAGTGCTAAAATGGAAAACTATATCTTTAAAACTTTGTAGATGGTTTATCAATACTACCCCTACTACTCTGAGTACCATCTCTATGAATGGTTACTATATATTTGTTCACATGGGTAACGATTTCTATTTGACAACGTATTTGAAAGATGATATAGTTTATTTTATAACTATAGGTAGAGAGGAGAGGCTGTTTTCTTTAGGGAAAAGGACACTGGACAAGAAGTCATGTTACTAAAAACTCAGCCACTTGTCCACAAGGCCGAATTAGAAGAATGAGGACAAGTGGTTTGGGGAGAAAGGAAAGAGAGTTTACTTTGCAAAGGAGGAAAAATGGTAGACCTTCTCCTCCTAGAATTCCCAATTTTCTGGAGGTAGACAGAAATACAAAGCCTTAAAAAGGAGGGTTCTCAGCTTCAGACCATTACTGTGGTTAGCTATTATAATCATCCCATCCCTGCCAAAGATAAAGCCTGTGAACTCCACCAGCTGCCCACTGCAGGGGCTGGTGCTACCTGGGAGTTTTAACAAAAGACTCAACCTGCCTCAGGGATGCAGACCAGGCTGCAGTGCCAAAAAAGAGTGGGGGAAGTTTTAAAGAGACAGAAAAATTTTTGCTGTTTTGTTTTTGTTTTTGTTTTTCAAGCCATTCCCTCTGTAGCAGTCAGGCCACTTTAATCCTGTCCCTATACCTTTAGCTATGTGAGTGTAGGTAACATATAAGATGCATAATGGCCAATGTTTGACAGTTTACATATTGCTTTAACATCCTTGAACTTATTTGTTTGGCATACTATGAATTAGGTGCAATTATCTCTGTCATTAAGTTTGAAACTTAAAGCTCACAGTGCTTAAATGATTTCACCCAATGTCTTACCTGTAGGGAAAATGTAAACCCAGAAATAATTCCAGAATTTTGCCCCCAGACAGAGTGCTTTTCAATAGACCACACTATTTTTCATTCTCATTTTAGACATGAGACTCCAGCGAAATATTAAATCTAGAAGTATTAGGTAAACTATAAAAAAGGTATGGAAAATAGAAGTTCAATTATTTTCCTAATTATTTCCAAAGATATATCATTTTTAAAAAATTTGGTTAATCCCAAAGGCAGATAATATATATTCATTATAAGCTTAAAATAAAACAATTAAAAATAAAAATAGTAAGCAAATCAGTACAATATTTTAGGGGAGAAAAAAAAAACTATTTTCCTCAATACTAATGGGTTTTTAGTTGGAATGGATCCCTGCAGCAAAAGACAGATTAACAAGAGGAAAACAAACAGAAGTTTATTAATGTGTGTATTTCATATATATGTGAGAGATACACAGGGCAAGAGTAATTCTCCAAGAGGCGGCTGTAAGGATGGCCTTTGCCGTGGCCTGTTTGCAGGACGGGGGATGAACAGAGAACAAAGAGACACAAAAAGAAGGACACAGACACACACAAAGATGGTACAAGACTGCAGTGCAGAATGCACCAGTCGTTTTATTTTTATACCCTAAAAAATTGAAGTTACTTCCTTGTATGTGACCACCCAGGCATTGCAGAAATGGCCATACATTCTGGAACACGTAGCTTAAGGACACAAATGTCCCCTGACTCAAGATTTCCAGGCAGTTGCTTGAGCCGCCAGGCATAGATCACAGGCTGAGATAAGCAAAGGTTAAGCAAGGCAGCCACAGGGGACACTTTCCGTCCCCAGTTCCTCCTGGTTGGCCCCCTGGTGGCTGTGTCTGTCTTAGGTTGTTCCTCCTCGAGGAATCTTACCCGTCATTGACTATCCAGCCATCTTACGGGGCCAAGTAGCAATCGTAGGAACAATGTGCTTATTGTGTGGCCTCCAGGCCTCCACTTATCGTGGGACTAGGCAGCTCTTGTCTCAACTCAGGCCTATGCCTCTAGGAAGCAACCTTGTCTGGAGCACATTACTCTTAAACGTTCTGGGCAGAGCATGTACATTACTCACTGCATTTAATTCTTAAACCAGGAAAATATAATGTCAGTCCCCAACAGACCTTGTTGAAACAACAGGAAAATATCTAATCACAAAATTTTCTAACAACAGCTGGAGATAAACCTTGATCTCTCCCTACTCTTTGATGTTTCTCTCCCAAACTAGCAAGTACCCTGCTGGGACTTTGTTTTCATAAACACATGAAAAGAGCCCAGAAAGGAAATGTAAATCTTTCTCTTTACATTTTCCCAATTCACAGCTTTTAGAATCTGTTTTACAGCCTCAAGGTGTTCTTGAGAGGCTCCCTGAGGGACAGCAGGGGGTTAAACTCCAGGCCTTTGTTTCCTGCCCAAAACCATGGCTCAGGGGCAAAAATCTCATCCCTTGCGATAAGCCTGACTACATTTCTGAGATAATCAGGTCTCCAGGAACAGAAGAAACAAAAAAGACCCACAACTTAATGTCTTGCAACTGCCTGATAATTACTCCACAACAATTACTATTTTTCTCTTTTTCTCCATAAAAGAAGTTATCCACATGTCCCAGCTGCTGGCATCTCCCTTTCTCCCCTTTCTTCCCCCTTCTCTCTCTCTCTACTTCTAAAGGATAAAATAAACATTTTTTTATTGTTATATCTTAATCTCTGCATGAGAAATCTTTCTCCATCCACACTACGAGCCCCTGCTAAGCCTTTCCACCCTAACAGTGGCTTCAAATTCTGACTTGTTTGACATCTTCAACAAAGAACAATACATTTTTAGAGAAATAAGAAAACAAAGGAAAAGGACTTTGAGTCTCTAGGGGCTGCAGCTTGTGGAAAGGCAAATAAGTGGCAGATCAAGGCAAGTTTGTAAAGCTTGTTAATGTAAGTTCCTCTGGCGCCACCTTCAGGCTGATATTGGTGCCGCCCAAGCAGGTTCATTTGGCTGCTGCCCAGGAAGCAGCCAATTTGCCAAGTCGGCAGGTTTTACAGCAGAGAAAAAGTCTTTATTCCAAATAGTGCTAAGCAGGGAGACAGGAGAAATTTCTCAAATTCGCCTCTCTGAGAACTTGGGAGACAGGCTTGTTAAGGATAGTTGGGTAGGCAAGGGATTGGGCAATTAGGTTTGTTAATTAGGGCAAAATTATAGGGGTTCAGGAATCATCTTCTTATGTTATTTCAGTCCCTGGGGTCACAATTCCAGTTGAGTCGGTTTCTTGGTCTGGGCCGCTGGTCTGGGTGGGTCAGTCGATTTACTGGAATGTGGGGTCTGGAAGATATCTTAAAAATTAACTTCAGGTTTCAAAAAGATGATGTTATCTATGGTAGATCATGGGACTTCTCAGCCTCCGTATTAAAATGAGTTAATCCCTCATGATAAACCTCCTATTGGCTTTGTTTCTGGAGAGCTGTGACTAAAGCATGGTGTTAACTATGATCCTGGCATCTAAGGGTACTGTGTCTGAAGAAACGTGTGAGATGATATGTGTGTGTTGATATGTGTATTAAGATATGTATGTGATGATATGTATATGCTGGTATGTGATGCCTTGCAAAACACAACAGGCAGCAGGTAAAAATAGCTTTCTACATATTTTTCTCAAACAGTTATGCATGCAATTTGAAACAAATTTATAGGTTAAAAATTCTGAAACTAATTTATAAATATCTAGACTGTTTCAAATGCTGGCTCTTCCTTTGAGTTTTTCACGTAACACTAGATTTTTATTTTTAGTGAAAGTTTTCTTTTTTAAGATCGAAAGAAAAAAGAACTGTAAAGATTTATAGACTATGTCACAGGATTCTTAGAGATTACAGTTTCCTATATATTGCTTCTTTTATGAAAACATTTTTCTTCCATGCCTCAATAAAGTTACTTCTCTTTGACCGCAAGTATGATTTTTTTTTTCTCCTCTTATTTTATGGTATTTTGAATTTTTTAAAATCTTGGATTAAAGATACCACACAAACACACACATAAATATACAACACAACATGTGTAATATTATCTAGCTTTAGAAGCCTGTCAATAATTTTAGACCACATTCTCTCAGAGAAAGATATACATAAAAGAAAAATAAATTCAAAACCTTATCAAATTCGATAACCTTGGTAACAGGTTCTGGAAAACTGAACACCAAACATAGTTTTATTTATTGAACTTAATTAAATTATTCTCAACTGATGGTATTGGATTTTTGAGAACTGACCTATATTGTGGCAAAACAGCTACAAAATAACTCAATATAATGTTTTATTAAATCTACGTGTCTATATGAAATTGCTCCTTGGAAATATGATATGCAAATGTATTTATTAAAATGTGTATTTCAAAGATTCTATAAAGGTTATGGAATGTATGTTGCAAAAGACCTACACAAATTGTATCATTATTGTATTCAATTATGCATGCATGTTTTATAAAACTAAAGTTTTTATAAGAAAATTAAACTATTTTCATAATGGTAGAAACACACATACACATTTGTTTTAGATGACAAGCCTGAATCTTTTTGCTACAATGATACTTTTTTCATCTTTTCTTCTGCATTATAACTTGTAGCGGTCTCACATATATGAATAATTCTGGGTATACAACATATTAGGGCCAAATGAGAGGTATTTAGTTCAATAGTATGTAAAGTTAGATGTGATAACTTTGGCTGCTACTTTAGATAATGTATCCTTAACAAGTAACAGGATTAATCAGTGAGAGATATATTTCTGCTCTGCAGAAGTAGAAGTGTTTACTTCTACTTTGTCTTTTCTAGTTTAATAAACTGTCCAATATCTTACAACTACTTAGCAAACTCTAACTGACTTGAATGACAGAGTCAATATAAGTTAAACTTTGTGAAGCTGGATTTGCATTGCCACAACACGGAGGTATAATTTAATACACTTAATCAGTAACATACTATATGAGATAACTGGAAGACAGCACAGCTTCCTGTTGCCCTAATATGCTCATACCATTACTTTTAAGTAGAAATTTCTTAGTGAAATATATATAAATTGTTGGATAATCAAGAATTTAAAAAAAATAAATGTTATTTTGTGTAGAAAACCAAAGCTTGGGTAAAAGCTAAATCTATAATTTTCTAGCAACTTATACTTAAATATAGTTGATAAAATAACTTAGTAGAATTTTCCACTAATGTAACTTTAAAGACAAAATTTCTTGACTCCTTATGCTTTCTACTCTTCAGTCTATTAATATATTCTTATTATATCATTAACAGAATTGTACTTTACTTCTAATATGTTTATTTTTCTTCCTGATGCTCTTCTTTCCATATGTATTCATTCCTTGTCCTTCTAGGGACAGGATTCTGAGGGAAGGGATTGTAGCATTGCTTGGCTGCTGATTTGATTTTTTTCTTACTGTGATGAAGAGATATTATATAATGGCTGTAGAATGATCGTTTTTCTACTCAAAGAGATATTTATAAGAACAAACAGGGTATTAAGAAACAAAACTTTCTGTTACATTGAAAAGTGAAGTAGATTTGAGAATCATGGCTCATTTTCCATACTATGGTGAAAAAAACTCCAACCATCTCTTAATTACTATATACACCAAGCATAAACTCATGAAGAGTGATCTAATAAATATTCATGTCTGAAAATCAAATTCAGTGTTATAAACACTGGACATTTGATGTACTGTTATTAATCAAGCACAACATCACTCCACATGTTTATGACTTAAAGAGATTCATCTTTAACTCAACTTTCAGCATTATTCCCATATAGATCCGATAAACACACAAAGTATTAAATCATCATATCCAATACAGAAATGACTGAGTGGAGCCACTGTAATTAATAAAAGTTATAGGAGTCATATCTGCTACTAGCTAGGATAACTAATAGGATCAAATTTAGATTCTTGTTAACAATAAAAGAGGAAAAATATATAAAATGATGGTTTTCGTGACATTGGACATATGGTGATAAAGATCAGTGGTCACTGAATACAGGGAAACAAAAGCAGCAAAACCTCAATTGCCCTGAGAGAGCTTCCAGCAGCTGAGGTGTAGAAATGGGGAAACTAATTTGGGAAAAGACAAACAATGCATTTTTATATATCTAAAATTATACTATGCTAAATTTTTAACTTTAAATACTTTGCTATAAAACTTTAAAGCTAAATAGGACAATTTCATTTCACTATTACTAGTCAGCAAAGTAACATCTGTTCTGCTGTTCAGTTTAGCTTCTGAGATTCAGATCTGAGATCTCTTTGTGAAAAGAAGTTATTCTACAGTTATACTGTGCATTTAAATATAATGAAAGCCTCTGAACTTGCGATTATTGAATCATGATATTTTAACATTATATAATTTTAAATAAATGTGATATCACACATAAAGTGGTCTTCGCAAATTCCATTACTTAATCTGAAATCCTGATCTGGCCGGTGTGACTTTATATTCAAGATGGCGTCTCCCTCAGCAAGAAAAGGCAATTCATGGCCTCCTCCCTGTTTATGATTCTTTCTAATAATGTTGTACTTCTGGATCATTTGCAATTTATTATGCAAACACTTTGCTTATTTTTCACCCACATCACTAAATGTGACTATTGTAAAGAAAATGAATTTCAGGGAACATAAAAGCTGATCTGAGACTATACTTTCTAAAGTGTCAGCATGTGTCTGTTTACGACTACAGGATGCGGAGCATTTGGTCCCTGAGTACTTAGCACAGGGAGATAAAGGAAATTATTCAGATTACTGAAAAAGGATTAGGGTAAAATCTGTGAAAACCGTGTGCTTCTGTAGCTGCTTGATTACACGGCACTTTTGACTGCCTGAATTAGAAAGATAACCCTGTCTCTTTGCTGCGCTTCATGAAGCCATTTAGAAATTTGGTCTTTTCTTGTTTTAGTGATTAGTGAAGTAAATAAGTGTATGATGGCTTCCATAGATTTTCCTCCTCAAAATAAAAAAAAAATCAGTTTCAAAATAATTCATTACATATAACACTGGTTTAGTTTCCTCAATGCTGTTCAAATAAATAATTATCTTATTGGTATATATTTCTAAAATAAAATAAAATATCAATGGCATTTAATAAGTTTGCCAATAACTCTAGAATAATAGTTATCAAAAGCAAACCTTTTCTTATATGAGTCAGGCATATGATACTAAACTAGGTAAAAGGGGAAAAAAACATGTCACAATATACACAGAAAATAGGCAGAGCTCCAGTAACTTGCTGTCTTGATGATTAATTCATATCACCTCAAACATACTTTAGCTGGGGTAATTTCTGTCAATTATGAAGAAAGTTGAAATGTGTAAGTCAATTTTGCCTGAAGCACAAACTGCTCCATGCAAAGAAGGCCCACCAGGGAAGTTATATTAAGACATTTTTTACAATTATTTTGGGTTAGGAGAGTTGAAATTACTCACAATACTCACACACACACACACACACACATATATATATATATATATAAACTGATTGACTTATAATTGTATAAACTATATATTATGCACAGTACAATTTGATATAGCATGTGTTTGTGTAAATAAATAAAACTCTAGTGTAAGTCATTAGACATGTTATAAGTAACATAAGTTACTTATGTTTTGATTGTGCTGTTATTATTTAGCAATATTGTTAGTCATTGACAAACATGGATGTCACTTGAAATAATTCCTTCATGTCCGTTGTCCCCTCTTTTAAGATTAAATATTTAATTTTCTATAATGTCATACCAATAATTTTCATCATTTTTTCCAGTCTCGTGACTAAAGAAAATCATTTATGGACCTCTTTATGTTCATCACTTGAACTTTTCTAAGACTTATCAATAGTTAATGTTCATAAAGTATTTAAAAAGTCCTTTACATACTGTGCCAGTGAAGGTTAGAGTAACTTATGCAAAGAGAGGTGTATTTTTTTCTCAAGTAATAAATCCAAGGTAGGCATGCCAAGGCTGGTGCACTGGGTTTGATGCCATTGCATTAATGTTCCAGACACTTTCCATCTTTCTGATCCATCATTCTTCACTTGATCTTAGCCAAAAAGCTGGGTAGTAATGGCTTCATTCTGAAGGCCCGAATCTTGTTCTTATGGTCCGAAGATGTCTCAGGCCCTGCCAGATATAACACAAGTATGCTAAATTTAAAATGAAGATAGAAAACCAGTAAAATGTGCTTGCCAGCTGAGTCTACTCTTTCTTTTTTCAAGAACATTTTTAAGAAAATTCTCAAACTGTGATTTCTTCTTCTGTCTTGTTGAAAGAAACTGCATAATATGGTTATCCATGAAGGGAGGCTGGAACATACAGTTTCTATCTGGGCACAACAAAATTGTAAATTAGAATTCTTTCTTGAAGAAAAAAAGGAGAAAATGGATTTACGATGACCATCTAGCAGTATTGGATACACATATATTGACTCATTTAATTGTCAGATCAACCCTATAAAGTAGGTGATATCATAATCCCAATTTGACTGATTTTTTTTTAAGGCAGAAAAAATTTAAGTTATATAGCCAATAGTTATCAAAGCCAAGATCCCAGTGGGGTTTGATTTCAAGAACCAAAGCAAAAATCCAAGTCTGGGAATTCTTCACTTATTAAAACCTTCCAGAGAGATCCCACTGTGTTATTAAGTCTTATAAACAAAAATAGTGTTGCATTTCCAAATCTTTCCTTTGTCCAATAGATCTCATTTCAACTTAGCATTACTTTTTTTTGGAATATCATTTTATATTTTTAGTTTTTCAATTCTTCTCAGTATCCATCTCGTATTACATTCTATCATTTATATCTTCAACGTTAACTCCTTTTATCTTTGGGTAATCTCTCGTAAGTTATTTTTATTACTAATGTTCATGGAAAGATCTTACTTAGCTTGTATTTGTTTATTAACTTGGTTAGTTGTTAGTGTGGCAGAATTGTGTAGTCTAAAGATCTCTCTACCTAGGAACAAGAAAGACTTTTTACTCTAATTTCATAAAATTTTATTCCAATGTCTTTATGGTATCTCTTGTACTTAGTTTACATAGCTGTATGTAGAATGGACCTGTGTGCACGTGTGTTTAATTTTCTGAAGCAGCAGCACTTTCTTGTATGTTTTTTTCTTCATTCTTGCAGCATAGCGTCTAGCATGTGATCTGGAATTATTTATAGAATGAGAAAATTCAGAAAAAATATTTGGAATAAAACCCCTCAATTTATGGTTATTATGTAACTCTGGTTGACTCCATATAAGTTTTTATGAGTCGATTATCTAGATATCTATTAGATCCTACCATGATATACATTTGATTTTCCTTGTGCTGACATGACAAACAATGATAATATATCTCAATTTAATTTTTTAAATGACCGAAAATCTCTTATATTCATCAAAAATTATTTTTTTTATTTTAAATGTTCTTTTTTATTATTATTTTAGCTTATTATGGGGGTACAAGTGTTAAGGTTACATATATTGCCCATGCCCCCTCCCCCCTTGAGTAAGAGCTTCAAGCGTGTCCATCCCCCAAATGTTGCACATCTTATTCGTTGTGGTTGTATATACCCATCCCCTCCTCCCCCCCACCCTCCCGACACCCGATAAATATTACTGACTTTAACAAATACTTTCAAATTACATTTAAGGAATTTGAAAATTATTGTGAAAAACTATATTTAAATTAAAACAGTCTGCAGCGAACGGCTCCAGGCTGCGTTTACAGTGGCTGACGCCTTCAATTCTGCCACATTCTGTATCTCTTACTGAAATTCAGTGTAATCAGCTAAAAGCAAAGGTTTATTTCACATAAATTAAGCTTGTAGGCTTTTTATATTGGTGTACTGTGTTAGCTTATTCTATCACCAAATAAAGTAATACTTTTTAAAACAGAAATAGCTGACTAATATATGTTAGCTACTTAATATATGCTATCTAATGATATTAGTGTATTAATGTTATAATTGTAAGATAAGAATAGATTATATTAAAAATGACAGCATATCAATAGAAGCTCATAAATATACTTGATGGAATTCAACATATTATTTTCAAAATGTTCAAAATGAAATAATATTCCTTAATCTAACACAAATATCTATTTCAAAACAAAAGGTGACATTTCATTTCATTTCTATATCAAATGACTAAATGTTATAGAAATCATCATTTATCCTTCATTTTTAAAAAAGTATATATCTTATATATACTTTTTATAAAATAAAAATTTTGTTTGTTTGTTTGTTTGTTTTGAGACAGAGTCTCGCTTTGTTGCCCAAGCTAGAGTGAGTGCGGTGGCGTCAGCCTAGCTCACAGCAACCTCAAACTCCTGGGTTCAAGGGATCCTCCTGCCTCAGTCTCCCCAGTAGCTGGGACTACAGGCATGCGCCACCATGCCCAGCTAATTTATTTATATATATAATAGTTGGCCAATTAATTTCTTTCTATTTATAGTAGAGACGGGGTCTCACTCTTGCTCAGGCTGGTTTCGAACTCCTGACCTCAAGCAATCCGCCCGCCTTGGCCTCCCAGAGTGCTAGGTTTACAGGCGTGAGTCACTGCGCCCGGCCAAAAATAAAAATTAATATATAAAAATAGAAAATAACAAAATTTCATAATATCTGTTCCATTTCCCACTAACGGCATTATTATACACCCACTCTACAAATATCACTCACTTACACACACACTATATCCCATTGTCCAAAGTTAACTACTGAAACTCCTATTGTCAGTTTGGTTGTATTTCTACAGGGTTTTATTTTTCACTTTCTTATACACAAAATTATATGTGTAGTTAGAAAGAGGGAAAGAGAGGCATATAAAAATTTAGCAGACATTTTGTATATGACTATTTCTAAAATATAGCCATGTCCTATATTGGTCCACAAAACACTTTTTTTCACTTAGCAATATTAGCAACTATTTCCCACATAAGTGATATACACATATTATTATTTTAGTCATCTATTCATTTATTTATTCATGCAAAACAATTGTTACATGCTTGCATCTTTATTCTCTGTTCTAGGTACTAGAGATATTACAGGAATTGTTCAGAAATTATTATAGCAATTGGAGGGCTTCTATTTTATTTTGAGAAGCAGAAAGAGCCAACTAGAGCAGCTAAGTTTTGAGGGAAGATCTGAAGGGAGTGAGGGAAGGAGCATGTAGAGATTTAGGGGGTAAAATTCCAGATTGAGGAAAACAAACCAAAGTCTTTCAATGCAGAGAATCATTGAAATGTGAGATTAAACATAACGATTACAGTGGCTGAAATGTGCTGAATTCAATTGCAGCCACTGGAATAGTCTGTTGGTTATAACTCACATTTATAAATGATTCAGTGTTAAACTGGTGAACGATAATTTACATTTGTCATATTTCATAGTTATAAATGAACTCACTTTATCATTAAATGTCATAAGAACAACAAAATAGTGTCTGACTCTAAGGAACAATCAATATTGTTATAATTGCAAAGAATAAGCCACTATGAATGTTGAAACTCGCCAAGATGGGGCTGGAGACATATACTGCGGGTCATTATCATACAGGTGAAGTCGGGGAGAGGCAAAACAGTAAAATGGGAGAGAACAAAGGTAGGGACCTGGAAAACAACTGGCACTGACAGATTGCAGGGAGCAGAGAAAACAGCCAAAGGGGATGGGAAGCTTCTAGGACTTGGAAGGAGAGAAATCCGAAGAGTGGCACTGAGTCACTTGAGAGTTAATAACACTCATACACGCAATGGAGAAAATTGAATTAGCAATTTAAAAGAGGTGTAGAAGTGAAAGTCTGACTACAAAGTGTTGAGACACATCTTGAAAATAAAAAGATAGAATTTTGTCAAATGCTTTTTCTGCATCTATTGAGAGGATCGTGTGGTCTTTGTTTTTTCTTCTGTTTATATGGTGAATTACATTTATAAATTTGCATATATGGAACAATCCCTGCATCCCTGGGATGGCCCACTTGGTTGTGATGGATTATTTTCTACACTGGGGAAAAGAATCCTTATTCAATAAATGGTGCTGGGAAAACTGGATAGCCACATGTAGAAGACTGAAACAAGACCCACACTTTTCACCTCTCACAAAAATCAACTCATGCTGGATAACAGACTTGAACCTTAGGTGTGAAACTATTAGAATTCTAGAGGAAAATGTTGGAAATACTCTTCTAGACATTGGCCTAGGCAAAGAATTTATGAAGAAGACCCCAAACACAATCACAGCAGCAACAAAAATAAATAAATGGGACCTGATCAAATTAAAAAGCTTCTGCATAGCCAAAGAAACTGTCAAGAGAGCAAACAGACAACCCACAGAATGGGAGAAAATTTTCACAAGCTACAGATCTGATAAAGGGTTGATAACTAGAATCTATTTAGAACTCAGGAAAATCAGCAAGGAAAAATCAAACAACCCTATCAAAAAGTGGTCAAAGGACATGAACAGAAACTTTTCAAAAGAAGACAAAATAAAGGCCAAAAAACACATGAAAAAATGCTCAACATCTCTAATCATCAGGGAAATGCAAATCAAAACTGCAATGAGATATCACTTATCTCCAATAAGAATGGCCTTTATCAAAAAGTCCCAAAACAATAAATGTTGGCATGGATGCAGAGAGATAGGAATACTCCTACACTGCTGGTGGGACTGCAAACTAGTTCAACCTCTGTGGAAAGCAATATGGAGATACCTTAAAGCGATACAAGTGGATCTATCATTTGATCCAGGAATTCCACTACTGGGCATCTACCCAAAAGATCAATTGACACTGTACAAAAAAGACACCTGCACTAGAATGTTTATAGTGACACACTTCAGAATTGCAAAGTTGTGGGAACAACCCAAGTGCCCATCAATACATGAGTGGATTAATAAAATGTGGTATATGTAGACCATGGAGTACTATTCAGCTTTAAGAAACAATGGTGATATAGCACCTCTTGTATTTTCCTGGATACAGCTGGAACCCATTCTACTAAGTGAAGTACCTCAAGAATGGAAAAACCAGCACCACGTGTACTTACCAGCAAATTGGTATTAACAGATCAACACCTAAGTGGACATATAGGAATAACATTTATTGGGTGTTGGGCAGGTGGGAGTGGGGAGGAGGGGATGGGTATATACAAACATAATGAGTGAGATGTGCAACATTTGGGGGATGGTCACGCTTGAAGCTCTGACTCGAGGGGGGAGGGGGGCATGGACAATATACATAACCTTAACATTTGTACCCCCATAATATGCTGAAATAAAAAATAATTTTAAAAATAGAGACGTTTATTGTAGAGTATTGATACACCCTAAAAATCTACATAATTCCCAGTGACAGTACCTGTAGTACTGTTAGTACCTGTGGATTTTATAATCGAAACTAATTTTATTTTCAAAAATATTGATGTCATTAGTATCAACGGTCTTTTATAAAAGTATTCTATTTAAGACCCTCCTAATAATTCACTTCTCAGATTTTATCGCATGAGCTAGCCAGCTTTCTACCCACCTCTTTAGAGAATGAATCTTAAGAATGAAAGTTCATAATGAAAGACATAAACCTTTATAGAGTGAACAAATATAGCCACATATCCTATAATGGATATTTATGTTAATCTTCTATTTGAGATCAATCTTAAGCAGGTAGTGACAATCCTCTTTGTACTTTCTAGATAAGTCTCTGTGACTGGAAAAACAAGTGAGAATACTAAGTTGCTTCACGGGTAAAACAGTATGTTGGATGATTGTAAATTCAAAAAGACTTATTATACTTAAGCTGAGATTCTAAAATGAAATTTCAGGCAGTGAGAATAAGAGAGATAAAAACTTCCCGAGAAAAGAAACCCATCCATCAAAACTATTCTAGGCTCAAAACGTTTTATAAAATTTATAAAATTCAGAGTATTCATGCAAGGTGTTAATTGAGTTACTTCACTCCAGCTAGGTTAAAAAAAAATCCCCTTAGCTTCTAGCTAGGTGATAATTACATTTATTCTTGCAAAATGAAATGACTGTATGTGGGTAGAAAATTCTTTGCAAGTAGCTAGACAAAGGCTGAGTAGAAATCAGTGAAGTATAATGACAGATAATAGAATTAGGACAAGGAAATTTATAAGTACACATAATTAGCATTATAACAACCAATCTGTGCATAATTAGTAGTTTTGTAGTGGGTTGATTATTAAATTTTAATCATAGAATCACTTTGGCTTTATTGCCCCCAAGCAAGGATTTTGACTGTTGAGCTATTTTTTTCTTAGGAAAGTATTAATTTGATATTTTCTGACCATTAAATTTTAATCTGTTTATGACAGAAAATGCCTTTCTGAAGTCTTAAATTATTTTCTAAATATGGAGTTTTCACTGATTTGTGTTTTCTTTTGATCAAATGGCTTTTATAATTCAATCTCAATATTTTACTTTGCTAATGCTAATCATTAACTTCCTCTTTGATGCCATAGCTATGAATTATATTTTACTAGCCATTTTCCCCCTTCATTTTGCACCAAACTTCTTGTTTTTCCATTGTACCCAAGTGATCATAAATATGCAGGAACATTGGTTTCAACCGCAACAACTTGTTTTAGGATTATCATCTACACAATTTTCCCGTGAATGGGGCTTTTCCGGATTGTTGAGAGTGAGTGAGGTCAGACAGTGACATGCTCTGGAAATGGGACTTTTCCAGAAGCTCCACACAGATCTCCGTCCTGTGCCTCAGAGACCTGTCATCTTCACTTTCAAGGCAAGTGGCAGAGCTGAGAAGAGAAGAATAAAAGAATGTAACTAACCCTGATGTACTTTCTAAATTTCAACAGATTTTCTTGAATAAACATTAAGATTATCGCAAGCATTTGGTTAATTTCCAGAGTTCTGAAAAAGTTGATTTTGACAAGTTTTGCCTTCTCTTTTGTTTGTTTCTAACAAAGGAAAACCGAAACTATATTTCTGAATCTGAGGTTCAGAATAATACCTAGCCTGGAAATACAATTTTGAAATTCAGCAGCATAGGGATGGTATTTCAAGTCCTGAGATCATAAAGGAAGAAACTGTAGATGGCAAAAAGAAGTGGACGAAGTTTTGATTTTTGTTACTTCTAAATACGGACTTCAAACACAAGGCAAAAATTTGGTGCTAATGTCTTGCTGAATTATACCTTATGTACTTCGTTAGACTGTAATCAGACAAGCTCAGTTCACGTGGGTTCAGGTAGGTTGAGTATTTCCATGACGGTGGCAAATGTACTCCTGAAAAACCTCAGCTTACATCTAGTTGGAGAAAATATTTTTTCCATATTTGGATGCAGTGTTTAAATATGTTCAATAATTTGTCATTATCTCTCTGAAGAGTGAAAAAAGGAAGATTTTGGAAAATGTAAAATATCTCATTATAAACTTTCTTTGCTTCACAATTTTCTCATAAACAATATTGATATCTTACCCTCAACTTTAAAATTAATGACATTTCTTTGCTATTCACTATACAGAACATACTCATGAGTAATATATACTCTTGAGAATTACCACTCAAACAACCACTGGGATTTTTATTGAAGATTAATTATGGCATTATCTTTGCAATAGGAAAAAAAATGTTTTTATTTCATCCTTCACTCAAATGATTTGGGTATCAACTCAAGAAAAGAGACATTACTCTAAATATTCCAAGCAGAAAGGTGTTTAAAGCAAGTAATTGGGCTTTAAAGTGGCCAAAGCACTGGAAGAGCAAAAGAATGAAGAGGGTATCAGTTAGAAATCCGGAACTCAGACAGCAAATAGTACCTTGGAGGAGATCAGGGCCAGCACTGAGTTATTACACAGCAGGAATCTTTTATCTCATCTTATTTTCTCTAATTTCCCAGTCATGATTGCCTCTCATTTTCAGTACTCAAAGGGGCATACACTGGCCAGAAAACCTGGCAAATATATTTGATGGAAAATGGAGAAGTAGACTCCCTAGCACCTGTAAGGGTTGACACAGGGCCTGTGGCTTTTGTGCCCATATAACTTATTTTTTTCTTTAAACAACTACTGCAGGAACAAAAAACAACATAGATCTTATTGATATGTGATAGAAGTATTAAACTGTCCTAAAATAATGAATAAAACATTTGTTTAGAAGTTCTGACAACTTCAGCCGTCTGAAAAAAATACTGGGCTGTCATGGGATAAAAAGTTCTTATTACTAGAAATGTTCAAGCAAGATAGGGGAATGATGCAAACCTAAACATAATTCTTCCTCTGGCATTTGAGACCTATGATTCAAAAAAATCACATGCTGTCAAATATTCTCAATATTCATGGAGATTTCTCCCTGCAACTACATTTAATAACTTTCCAGTCTTGCTTTCAACAAACTACAATTAATTCTACTGGAGCACATATCTTCCAGTCTCACATTAAAAAAAATATTATATTCAAAGTAAAACCTTGATCTTCCCCATCCCATGCCCCTAAATTGCTATTATTTCAATTGCATTTTTAAGCTAAAAATTAGCACCATCCCATACTCAATTATTCAATAGAGAACTCTAGAAGTTAAGTTTATATACTTCCTTTCCCATAGCTCTATATTCCCTCCATCAGCAAGTCGTGTAGATTGTAAAGCAAACTACATATCAAATCTTTTTCTTTCTATTCATTTCTGTGGCCATCAGTCTAGTAAGAAGCACCATAATTGGCCACATAGACTATGGTAATAATGTCCCAAATAACTTACTTGCTATTTTAATCTACTCCTCTCAAAAAATCATTTTAAAGACATGAAATATATTATTGTCTATGATGTATATCATTATTCCATTGTGTATGAGTAAGCTATTGCTGTGTAACAAACTACCACATTGCTTAAAAGTACAATTATTAATTATTTCTTATGTTTCTACTGACCCATGCTAGGCTCAGAAGCTTCACTCATGCATCTGTGGTCAGCTTTGGTTTGGCTAAGTGGCATTATTGATCTTGACTGAATCCTATCTACCAAGATGCTCAGAGCCTTAGATGGAACAACTTACTTCTCTTGACTACGGTCCATATATCTTATCACACAGCCAACTAGCTCATTCATATTGCCATGACAACAACATAGGATCAAGAAAGACAGTGTAAAAGCATACAATACTCTAGAGACCTAGGCTTATAACTGGCCCAAGGCTATTCCAGATTCAAGGAATAGAGAAATGACTCCACTTCTTCAGAGGAGAAGTAACAAAATTACATCAAAAAGAGTGCAGATATAGGAAGAGTAAATGATTAGAACTCTTTTTTTTTTTTTTTTTTGACTACTTACTAAACAGTTGTTCCCAAATCACTCAAAATGAAATTTAAAGGCCTCTATTATCTGGGTCCTGTCCATCTCTTCAACTTTATCTTGTGTTAACTCTCCCTGACACACATTATGGTCCATTCAAACTAATATTTCATTTTTCTCAAATTTTTAGCATCTTCCCAACTCATGAATTACATATAATGTCTTCTCTGTGGAGTGCTCTCTACTTATTTTACATAACTGGAAATATTATTTGCTTTAGGACTCAGCATAATGATTTCATTCACATCAAGGTTTTTCTGGACACTAATGAAAGCAAATACACGCCACCCCTCCCTCCCCACACACAGTTATTCTTAAGACACTGTTTTGTCCTTTATGGCACTAATTATGATTTATAATTGTTTAATTAAATATATTTAGTATCTTTTTCCCCTACTAAACTATAAATTACAGTAAGGACATAGACCATTCTTTCCTGTTTTTCAACCTCCTCATTTTTTCTTTATTTTCTCCTGTTTCTTGTTTGCCTTTTCTTCTTCTTCCCTTATTTTCTGATTGCAATGTCATGTATATGTTAGTGATTCATTTTTTATCTTTTTGTATTTTTTATTGATATATCATTTGCCTACATGTTTTTGTGGTCCATGTGATATTTGGATATATACATACAATATGTAATGATCAAATCAGGATAACTGGGCTATTCTTCACCTCAAAGATTTATCTTTCCTTTGTGTTGGGAAAATTATAATTCTTCTCTTCTATGTATTTTAAAATATGTTATGCAATAAATTGTTGTTAAGTATAATTTCTCTACTGTATTATTAAATACTAGAACTTATTTCTTCTTTCTAATCATATTTCTGTACCCATTAGCCAACTTCTGTTTTTCTTCCTATAAGGTATGCTTTTTCATATACTTATGAAGATATATCAATGTTGAAGTTTTAATCAGTAGTCTTTTTTTTTTTTTTTTTTTTTTGAGACAGGTTTCTTGTTCTCTTCCCAGGACTGGAGTGCAGTGGTGTCATCGTGGCTCACTGCAACCTCACACTCCTGGGCTCAAGCCATCCTCCTGCCTCAGCCTCCCAAGTAGCTAGCACTAGATGAGCACTCACTTGGCTAATTTTCCAATTTTTTAGAGATGGGGTCTTTCTGTGTTGCCCAGGGTGGTCATAAACTCCTGGCCTCAAGCGATCCTCCTGCCTCAGCTTCCCAAGTGCTAGTGTTACAGGTGTGAGCCACAATACTTGGCCTAATTAGTGATCTTTGGAAGGTAAGGTTGCTTTTTTCTCTTATAGTTTTATCATTTTCCTCTTTACATTTGATTTATACTACACATATTTTAATACACCTTAGGGTAATATTTTTGGTATCTATTCTGTTTGGGGATTTGCAGATATTTTTTGGATCTGTCCGTTGATATTTTTCATTAATTTTGAAAAAGTATCTGCCTTTATTTAAATATACTTACCTTTTTCTTGTTCTGGTACTACACTTACACACTTGGCCGTTGTTGCTGAATCCTTCATGTATCTCTTGCCGTTTGGGTTATTTCCAGTATTTTTATCATTTCTGTTCTTCAGTTTTACATTTTTATTGACCTGTATTCCAGTTCACTAATCCTATCTTTTATAGTATGAAATCTACTATTAAAATCAGCAAATGGATACTTAAATTTAGATATCAATTTTCAGTTCTAGAAGTAACATGTTTAGAGATTTTAATTTTCTGATGAAATCCTTCATCTTTTGATGGTTTTTTTTCTTCATATTTTTATAAAATACTTGAATAGTATAATGATAGTTTTTCTTTTATTTTTTTTTCATGTTCCAAATCTATGAAATTGAATAGAGAGGCCATGCCCAAAGTCATACTTGAGATGCAGCAAGGTAAAACACCACTGCAAATGCTTGGTAAATTTGAAAAATAATAACAAATATAAAAGTGAAATAAATATTTCATTTGAATGTTTTGACTTTATTTCAGATTATTTTGGGGGTGCGAACGTTCTGGTTACATGAATTACCTTTGTGCCATCTGAGTCCAAGTTGTAAGTGTGCTCATCACCCAGACAGTGTGCATTGTACCCCTTGGGTGTGAATGTATCTGTCCCCTTCTCCCCTTTCCTCCCCTCCAGCTTGATTTCCTATGTGTGTTAGTTATTTCCATACGTACACATAAATGTCGATCAATTAGTTCCAATTTAATGGTGGATACATGTAGTGTTTGTTTTCCCATTCTTGGGATCCTTCACTTAGAAGAATGGGCTCAGTGTCTCTGACAGCTAATTTGATACCTGAATGACACATGCAATGGTTTCATTTCTTGGCCTTTCTCTTGGTAATGCTCACAGAGTCTATTCTTAACACGTGTAGTAATTTCCTTTGAATGTCAAACATTATATATGCTAAAAAAAAAATTGCAAGCACTCAAGATAATCTCTCTCCCTAGACAAAATTAATGTGTCTCTTTTTCTTGTTAGATAGAGTGTGGCTAAGCACTGTGATCCAATCAGAGATTGTGATGAGTTGAGACTAGTTTGCGGTTCTAGCAAAGTCCAGTTTGCCTCAGATTTGGCCCTTGACTTCCAGACATTTTAATTAAAAATGCAATTTCTCCTGGAGGAAACTTCTCCCCAGGAGGCTGTTAACTCTGTTCTGAGTGGGACCAGTCAAAAACCACTCAGCTTTTCATAGGTTTTTGCATTTATGTTTTTAGTTTCCCACTGCACAAAGCCCTGGTATTCAGCAAATATCCTAAGGGAAAAGCTGCTATGTGCTTGAAGCTCTTTGCTCTCTGTCAATAGCTTTCCTGGTTTCCCACAGGCACCCTTTGCTGGACTTTATAGCAAGCTCTGTGTAAGATTTTCAACCCTTTGCCAGTGTCCAGAATGGCCAAAGACTCCAAAAAATCAGTGGCAGAATTGTCCAACTCTGTGATCTTGTCTACTGCAATCCTCACTGCCTCATTCACTTCCAGCTGACTTTGGACAAAGTATTCTATTTAAGGTTTTACCAATTTTATTGTAAGTAATCATATAGCGTTCTTCCACTAAGATTATAGACAGATGATATGAAATGTATCATAAAGAAACTGAGCAGTGTTTTTCACCACTATTCATAGTATATCTATAACACATTATTGTCATGGAACCAAAACTTAACTACAAAAAGATATTAATTTCAAAATATGAACAGCAGGATTTCTAAAGCATATAGAACAAACTACAGGATATAATATGTTCTTTCATTCATTTTAATTCTATTTAATATTTGGGAACATTTATATCACTACATTGTATAAAGTAATGCACATGAGATTAAAAATTCATTTTATAGTTTCCACTGATTTAGCCTGAATTGAGAGTGTACCCACGTGTCCAAATTTTCAACAAAATAATTACATATTAAATGCTGTCTTAGTGTGTAGCAAATTATATTGCATATCTCCCTGAGTTATAATATTAAACTGTTACATACTTGTAACAAGGTTAACAAAATTCCATCACTTCTGTGAGAACATGCTTTCTTGATGATAATAATATAAAAGTAAGCTTTAATAAATATTTTGTTTCTATATTTGATTTTAAGTGAAACGACTTTAAAATATACATATGAATACATAGTAGGAGGAAATTCTATATATGATGGAGACATTTACTCACACATTTAGCATTATTTATATCTGTCTATACTTATATTGATATAAGCAGATATAAAAGGAGAAAAGCTGAAAAAAGATTCATCTCAGATTTCATCTAATGATGATTGAAATGTAGCAATTTATTCAATGAAAGTAGAAAATGGTAACAATAAAGAAAAGAGCAGAAGAAAATGAAATAAAAACATATAATTGAAAAAAATCTGTAAATCTAGAGTATGGTTCTTAGAAAATATTAATTAAGTTGATAATCTATTACTGTAGTAAAGAAAAAAATATTGAAATTCCAACTTATTAATATAAAGAACAATGTTGTCACATAATACTGTATTTGTATTAAAATCTCTTTAAAATACTAGCATATATCCACCAAAATGTATAATATAAAAAGATAGACATATCTAAGCACTAGCCACAATGTGGAGCAACTAGTGGCTATGTATATTTTTATGAACTCCTGGGCAATGACAGGATCTGAAGTTCGACATGCACATAAATGATAACCCAGCCATGGCTTTCTGGGTATATTCTCAATAATAATGTGTACATGTGTGCCACAGAAGTATAAAGATGCTATGGTAGCATTATTATTAAAAGGTAAAACTTGGAAATAAATGCCATCAAGAATAGAAAAGATTGCAATATGTTCAGAAAAAAAGAATGCGGAGTAAATAAATGTGCTCTGCATGAAACAACACAGAAAAAAATCTCATAAACTTTATTCTGAGGGAAAGAAACTGGACATCAAAGAGTAGATACTGTATGACTCCATCTAAATAAAATTCAGAAACAGGAAAGCTAACTTTTATTGTTGAAGTCAGGATGCTGGTGACCACTGTGAGGGCTGTGACTTGGTACATAGAGAGAACGTTTGGATTCTTGGGCTAATAGAGAGTGTTCACTTTGTGAAACTTTATCGAGCTTTATGATTTTCTTTAGTCTTTTCTATATTTGTTAAATTGAAATAAATTTTTCTTAAAAATAGCAAGGCCAAATATTCAGCATGCAAAACATTATTTTGTTAATTTTTTTTGGTCTGGAAATACAATCTAAAATAGAATCAAAATATGAAGTCAAAATCACTTGAAATTCATTCTAGGAAGTAAATATTTATGTCATAAACAGAAGTTGGTTTTGGAACCTGGATATTCAATAAACGTACGAAAGGATATCACACTTCATGAATAATAACACCAATGTCATGTTGGAAGGCATGATGGCTTATTAATTTTTCTAATGGATGGTGACATTGCTACAAATAAGATTTATTATGTTCGTCAAATCAAAGATGCCTGTGGTGAATACAGAATTTTTACTGTCAGTACCTGCATAACAAACCTTATTAAATGATGTGTCATTCAAGATGACTTCAGTGAGAACATAATGAAGCAAATCCCTTGAAGTGTGTTTAGCAGAATTAATTCTGAGGAGTAATGAAGTTCATTAAAGCTAAGAAAATAGTTTTCTCATTTTAATAAATATATTTTAAACTTAATAATTTAAAACAAGGCACCCAAAGGACTCATAAGCATAGGCAACAAAGGTATGATATGTAAGCTTTTCTTTTGTCATGAGAAGATAATGTATGACATGTTTCCTAAACGTCTACAGTAAGTAGGTCACTAGAACAGTATCACACTTCTTAAATGAAGTGGTGGTTACAATTTCATAATAATAATCATAATTAGTCTTATAATCTAGAGATTTGAAAACATTGAAACAGAAGTATTATATTCGAAGAGTAAAACCAAATGACTAAGTTTTTATAGACTTAGGGTTAAAACAGAAAAATCTCTGAAATCTGGCTCCTATTCGTAATTACTCTAACGATTTGTGTCTCAATTTTCTTATTTATAAGATGGAGGTGAAAGTATACTCCAGCCTAAAGGGTTCTTTTGAGAACATAACAACATGTTACCTATTATTTTCACTATTGTTTTGTACTGTAACATATATTCATAATCAAAAGGTATGAGAGAAAATAAATTGCCAAAGGATATACAAAACAATTTATAGATGTAATCAAAAAAGCAAATATTACATCACATGTGAATTAAAGGAGATATTCAGCAATATAGATAGAAATAATAAAATATATAACAGAAAAACATGAAAACATAAAATGAAAATTAAGAAACCAAAGCATTACACTAGCATTTTGAATATATATAGGCTATATTCTGGGAGAGCAATCTAGATTAAAAAAATATGATTTGGACTTGTAGAGTCCAAATCATCTATGTGGCCAATTAGTGAAATACTGAGGATTAACTCAATGTTTGTTTTTATTAGTGGAACACACACCAGCCTCCTACTAAACAAGGTGAAACTGCGAAATAATTCACTTTCCAAGTTTCTTTTGCAAAAAAAAAAAAAAAGAAAAAAAAAGGCAATGACCCCATTAATTAGAGTTTGTTAGAAATAAGCAGAAACCAAGGAGTAATCTCTCTAATGGCAAAAATGTTATAGCAAGATCAGACCCCTTATAGCAAGATGGTGATGACAGCTTAGGCATTTGTTGGTTAGCAAATGCATTACAAATGTCTTCAGGGTATCAGTAATTCGGCATTTTCTAGCCTCTGTAACATCACACTGAGCTTTCAAGCTTTGGTGAAGATTGCTTGAGAAACACAATACTTTCTTAAAAAATTCTTTCTAGCCACAGTAAGTTTCTCTTCCTTGACACTGGGGATGCAGAATGATAAAATGTGTATGGAGGACTGTCCCTGCACCCCATTTCAAATTTCAGTGTTGGGAACCTCCCTGAAAGCACCCTCCCGATTTCTTGTGCCACCCACTCATTCCTCACAGGGAAAGAGAAACTAGTGAATGTGACATAGACTGCTGAGTTAGTGCCTTCTTTGTTCTGGGGAACTTTCAAGAGTATATATATGCTGGCAGCTGCCCTGCAGTGTGTTAACTAGGTAGGCAAGTTTGTCTAGTTCAGGAGTAAAATAAGTCATTTCCCTATAGATATGAGGCATTAGTTCATTCCCCTAAAGATTTAAGACAGCAAAAGTATTGACATGTTTATACCATTTGTATTCTGGCTTTGGTATCTATTTCTCAGGTATTGTGAATTATGTTGAACTAAAAATTTGACAAAAGAGAAATGTTGTTTACTAATTCCTTAGCAATAACCTAAGATAGATTTTGCATATAACTAATCTGTGAACATATATAAATGAGTTTATTTGAGAATATCATGGAAGAAACTGAGCTTTACAGATTAGTGAAATTGATATTATAAATATGTTATTGATATTATCACATTTCCCTTAATGGTTTAAAAATTGTTTATAATTTTATCTATTTTAAATTTGATGGACAAAAACTTTATAGATTATTACAGAAATATTTTATGACGCTAAACATAAGGAAAACCAAAATCATATATAAATTATAAATGCTTCTCATCCAAATATTATTCAGAAAACTGCATTTAACTTCCTAATAAATGAGAAAAAATAATATGTGAGGAGGATAAAGTTATATGTTGGGGAAAAAGCCACAAGTAGTTTTTCATCCTTCATGGACTCCATCTTTATTTTTATTACTTTTGTTTGCTTGCCTGAATTCAGCCACCCACTAGATTTTATGCCTGAGGCATTATCACTACTCTGTGTTTTTTTAACTTTATATCTGAGTCTGGATGATACAAAAGTATATTTAAACTCATATATTTGAAATTGAATGTTTGATTCCTGCCCTTAAACCTACTATGTGCCCCACCCTCATTTCTTCCCTACCTGAATGAATGTCTCCACCAAATCCACATTAGGCAAGTCAGAAATTTGGGAGTTACTGTTGCTTTTCCCCTTTAATTTATATTTGATTTACATCCACATTATATTTTAGATCTGTTCACTGTTATCCGTTCCCATTGAGGCTGCATGTATGGGCCTCAAATTTTCACCTGCATTTCTTATTGCAATTTCTAACTGTCCTTTTCATTTTTGTTCCCTGAGTCCTGGATACGCCAGACTGTAGCCAAAGTCACGGTAAAAGTTAAATGCAGTCACGTCGTGGCTGATTACCTAAAACCTTTTGAAGACTTGGGATATTCTTCCTCCTAATTTTGTACCTTCCATGCATGTCACCTGGTAACCTGCACAAACTCATCTCACACGACACACACCTTTGCTCACTCATTTCAGTCCCCAGCACGTAAACTAAGCTCTGAAAGTACTTCAAACACTTAGCAAATGTTGTTATCCCTGATTTCATAATTCAGGTAATGATTCATCACCCTTCTTCAAATCTCAGCCTAAATCTTATCTCCTTTTTTTTTTAACAACCTCAGAAAAATTAGGTCAATCCACTCATACACTTTTTTTTTTTTGGTTTGAGTTTTACTTTCAGCATAATTTTCTTTCTTCATAGTAGTCAGCAGAATTCATTAACATTTAATGTGCTTGCTTACTTATTTATAGGCTTCCTGAGGGGATAACATCTGGAGTATTTTCCATTTCACACCTAAAGTCTGACACAGTCTCTGAAACATTATTTGCTTATAAGAAAATTTTTGTAATAGAAAGGTGAGTGAAGGCTGACAAATACCTTCTCCTTATTTCCATTTGAGCCATGGAGATAGTCACCTGAATATGATGACTTCTGCTAAAATTTATGCATTATAAATTTAATTAAGCCCTCACAGATTGTTGTATTAATCACTCTGGAATTCTCATTTAAGTATTATAAACATTTTGCAGTCCTCTGGCTAAGCAAACCTAACACTTCCCTTCACCTAAACAAATGAAGATGCTGCAATGACAATGTAATCTGAGAAAACCTGATATAAATCTATTTAACCTATCTTTTCTGAATCTCAATATGTTCCCTTTAATTTCACTGTGTTTCTCTTTACAAATATTATTACAACATTAATACTGTTGTTTTTCTCCTCTCATTATCCTAAATCATTGTCTCCTGATCACTCTTTCCTCTTCCTGACACATATCTTAGGCAGACCTTCAAACTCTAAATGACATAAATTCAGCACAGTTAAACCTTAACTTATCTATATAACTTAGTCTCATTCTTTCCTCTCACTTGAATAATGAAGGGGCCAAATCTATTCTTTTTTTTTTACCTACCTTCTCTTTATAGGTTGATTTTCTCCCAATTTGGGGAATGGGTTTGGGAAACCATGAAAAAAACAGGGAAAACCCACTTATTTTATTGGTGCTAATCTGTCCTGTCCTGGTGCCCCTGGCTAGGACTGACTGTCATTGCCATCTGTGAAGTGGGCACCCAAATGCTGACTCCATAGTAGATCGAAGGGAGAGTTTTAGGAGAATTTGCAGGATGGAGATTCGCTTCAGTTTGAGCTTTCTCAATGCTTTCTGCTTGAGTCTTGCCTGAGTAGTACACACCATTTTCCCCTCTTTGGAAGGCAACTTCCTTACATTAAATATTTAAAAGAGTGCTCATGCCTGGCTACCTTCCATATGGTCTACTTGACATACAGGAAATGCAAGGATTCTTATTTTGCCAATTCTTTTTTTCTTCAAAGAAAAAAATGGGGAAATAGAAAAATCTGACACTTTAGGCAGAGGCCATCTGGGAAAAAGAGATGCACAACTCATTCAGTGACTTCCAATCTCCATAACTGAATACTTTGGAATCCTCCCACATGGCACATGTGTAGGGAAATACCTTGACTTTCTACAAAGGAATTAGAAAAAACAAAACAAAACAATACAAAACCAAGACAAAAGAAGAAACTTCCCATTAGCCATATGTATGATGACTTTAATAATTTTAGTGACTGTCTTGGAGGAGGGACTAAAGAGGTGCTGATAGTTGTGACTAGGTCTGCCTATTTATGAGTTCTTAGGATTTATATGTCTTTAAAAGTTTTCAGTTCTCTTTAGAAATATGCAGCTCTTTACACTATACATGCTTCTTTGATTTCTTTTTCTTTTCTTTGATTTCTCCTTCTATACTGGTCACAGGTACCAAAATAACAAGGCAAGTTGTCAAACTTATAAACATAAAAAAGTTTTTCCTTATCAAAAATTCAACATACTTCCATATTGTTTTTTGAGTATTTATTCCCTTTTACAAACAATAGCTTTACTGATATATAATTTGCATAATAGAATTCATTCATTTAAAATGCACAATTCAGTGGGTTTTGATATATTCACATATGTGTACAACCATCACCACAATTAATTTTAAAATGTTTCCCTCACTTTTAAAAAAACTATACATACTGTCATCACTCCGTATTTTCAGATGTGTACAGATGGCAAGGACAGTCAGTCCTAGCCAGGGGAACCAGAAGAGGACAGAATAGCACATGCACACACACACAGAGACATGTCATGACACATTGCTTTATTTGCTTTGTTCCTGCTAATCACATTCTAAAGACTGGTTCTGGTTTAGAAGGAAGTAAGATGAAATTTCAGTTATAGCATTTCATTGGGCAACCCTGAGAAAAATGATTTTTCTCCTTTCATAAAATATTCCAGGCATTCCATTCTACAGGGATTCATGGTATTATTCAACATTTTTTATAAATAAAAAACCATTGCAATATATTCCCCAGAAAGTTATGCTGTATTCTGGGCACTTTATTTTTTTAGAGTAAGACAGATCATTTTTCTCCCCACCACTTGACAAAATCATAATGAGAAATCTCCAATAGTAACATTTTATCATTAAGTGACATGGGTTCAATGTCTTCTGTGCATTCTGAAAATCAATCTCATTATTTTACAGTCAGACATAATACCTATCACAACTTGAAATGTTCAAGAATCACTGTAATGAAAAAAAAAAAAAAAGAATCACTGTAATGTTATGCCATGGAAGGTTTAAACATATTTAATTAGTTTAATTAATAAGAAAGTAATTTTACAATGAAAATATCTTTGACATTTTATGTCTAATTTTTAAAGTCAGTCATACAAATACAAAAAAATGTAATTTATATATGTATTCTTTTGGCACTCCTCCTGATCTTGACTGTTATTTAAATAATTATAAAGTATTATATATACATAAATATGTACATATGCACATAGTATAACATGTTATATTTGTATATCTGTATAACTGTGTGTGTATAAAATAAGAGAGAAAGACTAATGTGTAAGGTACTAACTTTAAACACCTTGCTGAGATGCACTTGAGGTGTGTTTTTTTTTTCCACTTTAGGGTCAGATTTAGAGCACTACATTATTTACTGCATGCTTTAGAAGATGACTAAAATTATATGTGATTTTCTGTAATAGTTTTTTTCTCATTTTAGCGTAGTCAATAGGCATTTAATAACAGCAGTTTTTCATCTAAATCGACTTATAATTTTTCTGTGGAGAAAGCTGAAAATTGGGAACTTAAATAAATTAAAAATGCCTTTTCCATTTTCCAATGACAGAGTGAAAAAAAAACAGTTTCTAACAGAACTGTAAAATAAGAGCAATGGAATGACTTTTTCTAGATTTCAAAGAGCAGAAAATGCAATTATGGGAAAGATAATTAATTTCAATTTGTTTTACTCTGAAATGTATTCATCACATTTATTGAATTCATGCAAAAGAAAATGTATTTAAGAAATATCGTATCACATTAATGCGTATCTTAGAAGTGAGTTACCTTTGTGATATTTTAGAAAATATGTAGAAAGTCAAGATAGAAACTTTCAGAAAATTGTTTTGGAATTTTCATAAGAGTTTACTATTTTGGTGATGCAGACTTTTTTTTATGGATAGACCTTGGATGCAGGGGAAAGAAACTCACATATAACCGTGTTTTACAAAGAAATCCAGTTCTTATCAGTACTATAAGAGGTAGCAGCTATCTGTTATCCATTCATTAACTTTGGCACAGAAATTATGTTTCTATGTTCTACACTATTCTCACATCGAAATTTTTGACACTGAAGGGAAATCAGCATTGACAACCACATATATTTATATATACATAATATATACACATAATATACATATATACATATACATAATACATAATATATATAATGTTATATATAATTTTTCCCCAAAAATGGAGCAAGAAGAACTTAGAGGAAATTTTGACTCAGCCATTATGTTAATACTTGAAAAGGAACCAGAACAGAAAATATAGAAAATAGGTGTAGGAAACACTCAGGAAAATAGTTACTAGATGTATATCCTGCAGCACAATATTTTCTTTCACTTTGTGTTAGTGAGAGAATTAGTACTAGTAAAATTGGCAAAATTTGATTGTTTCCGACACATGACATTAAAGGCTCAATTTACTGGTGTATCATAAAAGAGAATAATTATAACGAAATAATCAACAAAGAACCAGTGAAAACATGTATCAGTTATTTTGTGATATTTCATATTAGAACATGGAGACAATTAAGCAATAGGTAAAGGACATATTGTGGGGAGATTGTATTGGATTTTGACTACAGACGTTAAGTAGTAAAAGATGGAACAAATGAGTTGGCTACACCAAATACTTATATTCGACTCAGTGTCTTAGTCTGTGTTCTGCTGCTATAACAGAATATTAGAGATTGGGTAATTTACAAACAGTAGGTGTTTGTTTGGCTCATGGATTTGCAGGTGGGAAAGTCCAAGAGCAAGGTGCCAGCACGTGGTAAGGGCCTTTGTACAGCAGCACCCCATACCAGAAAGCAAAAGGCAGAAGACCTAGAGATGCACAAGTCAGAGAAGAGAAATTGACCAAACTCATCCTTCTATCAAGAACACACCCTGGCAATAACTAACCCACTAACCCAATGATCTAGTCACCCCTTAAGGGTCCCAGCTCTTAATATCTTCACAATGGAAATTAACTTTCCATATGAGTTTTGGAGATAACATTCAAACCATAGGGTCAAATAATAAAATAGAAACCACTGGGTAAGGAAGGTAATGAGGAGGGAGGGTGCTTCAGTTTTCTGAATAACTACCTAAATTCTCTTTTAGATAATTAATTCATAATTCAAGAGTGAATGGAAGAAAGGAAGTAGAATAAAACTGGATTAACTGAGGAATTGCCAGTAAAATATTTTATTTTTCTCCTGCATAAATGTAAACGCCCTGGTTTCCTGGAGTTATTTTAATAATTTGATAAAGTTAAACACACACACACACGCGCACACAACACAGATTTTGCCACAGCCTGGAAAATAGGCCAAGCAAATTTAAACACCTCTGCCCCTGGTATCTTTAATAGAGTTAAGAATCAATAAATGAAATTAAGACACCTGTGTGGTGAGAGAATTCTGTATTGGAATGCATTGCATAGCCATTTCAGTAATGCTTATTCTGTGGCATTTTGTTTCTAGTGTAGCATTCTGGAAGTCTTGCAAATCACAAGTTTGATTAGAGTCATACTTGAAAACGCCTTTCTTATTTCTTCATAAAAAGCAAAGCCATTGTATTTTCAACCACATAAAGAAGAGGTACTTTCTGAAAGTAAATACTAGCAGTGATGATTGACGGGTAAGGTTGGGATAGCTGGGAGATCCACAGTCAATACCGGCAGGCCTTTCCAGAAACACAGAATTGGGGAGGACTGAGAAACTGCAGGTGGAAGCTATAGCCCCAAATTTCTTAACAGAAATTTATCCAGAGGTGGATTTACTAGTGAATACTGTGAATAAGCCCTTCCAGTGAGCCAAAATAATTCTTTATTAACTTTTCTGTGTATTATTGAATATATAATGGCATTGTGATAAACTAGCATTTTTTGAACCTGAAAACATGAATCTTACATGCTTTTGTTCCATGTTTATATAATTAATGGTCAAAGGGTGTGACTCAGAGGACAGTTGAACAGTCCACTTTGTTACAAAAGCATTCATCTGCAGCCATTTTCACTGTCTTAAACAAAGCTGACAAGCCATTGTCATCAACAGGTTGTCAGAAATGAAATGAAAGCTTTACTGAGATTTTATCTGAAACATGTGCATCCTTTTACGATTCTAAAGTTTGCAGAGTTGTGCCTTGTGATTATGGCTCTACGTAAAATGTTTAAAGCACGTTTTCACTGCAGGACCATGTAGCTCTCCCACTGCTCCAGTAAAATCGCATGTGCATTATCAGTCTTTCAACCCCAAATATGTGACTAGCAGCTGGACTATTTTGGTTGGTGTTCTGCATTTGCAACACATCCTCTAGAAAGAAGAACACATCCCCTATAGCAAAAAGAACTATTTAAACATAGTTGTAGGTTATTTTCTCTAATTTGGCCGAATTGAGGAGTCCAACTCTGGACCAAAATCCCATATGTGATCTTTTAGGCCTGACCATAGGCGATTATACATGTTTTACCCGGCAGGCCTCACGGAGAAAGCTGCCCCTCCCTACACCAAATGTGGTGCACAGACAGCGCATTGCAGTCCCTGAAGGGAGTTGCATTCAAGGACTCGGCTCTCCGGTAGTCTTTTGCACGGCTGCATTTCTAGCTGCACGGCTGCATTTCTAGTGCGGTGCAACCACTGGAGGCCTCTTTATTGGGGGCTGGCCCTGATGGCTTCATTGGGCACCTCTACAGAGACCTCCTTAGAGAGAGGACAGAGAGAGCTTACAGACACTTTTCCCCACTCTGATTCAGTACTCAGTACTTTTCCACCCCTCACCTTCATCCTTCCCCCAGCCCTTGGGTCCATAAAATGTCAGGAGTCTCCTGTTCCGGACTCCCTCAGCAGTGGGACAGTGCATCCTCAATCTGTTGTGACACAGTTGACCCTCACCTGGCACCTTTCCAAGGGGAAAACTAGAGCACTGGGGAGGCAGTGCTTTCTCTATTTAGCCCCTTGCTACAAGTGATTACAGTTTTGACTGGTGCTTTCATTCAGCTTGTTGTCTTAATCACAACTTTGACACCTGTCACATCAGCTCTCTCTCCAGCTCAGCTCGGCTTTCCCCATGATTATTCTGTCTCTATTTTACACTGAGCGAGCACACCAATTGAACACAGCTAAAATGCAAACCTCTCAAGCTCTTTCGTAGATGCAAAAAATAGTAACAAGTCATTCACAAGTCAAACTCTGAGCCCAGCTTTTCCCACATAAAAGTCAGCTTTATCGGTTCACTGAATCAGTTCCTCCCAGGCTTAGGTTTTGTATATTCAAATGGTTGATAAAATTATTCTGATTTCAAAATTAAATCAAAACTCATGGGAGAAAACTGAGTACAGTTTCTACTGTTAGAGTTAAGCAGCAGTTAGCTGAGTCACCGGAGGGAGAATGATCTTGCTAGGAATCAATTAATCATTAAAACAAAGGACCTAAGAATAATGTGTCATAAAGTTAATTTGAGATTTAAAATAGACAATCTATATATAATGCAATTATCATGTTGCCAGTGCATTAACTGATTTTTATGTTTAGCTATATGTATTAAAATAACTAGTTATTTTTTATATTAATTATGTTATTTCCTCATAGAAATTGGCTGTGGTTGGTGTTAACTATGCCCATCTCATTAATAATTCCTAAATGTAGTTCACACTTCTGAAATTTTTGTTTGTTTGCTTCTTTGTTTTGAGTCAGGGTCTTATTCTGCCACCCAAGTTGGAGTGCAGTGGTGTCATCACAGCTCACTGCAGCCTTGAATGCCTGGGCTCATGCAATCCTCCTGCCTCAGCCTCCAAATTAGCTGAGACTACAGGCACATGCCACCATGCCTGCTAAGTTTTCATTTTTTGTAGAGACAGAGTTTCCTGGCCTCAAGCGATCCTCCTGCCTTGGCCTCTCAAAGTGCTAGGATTGCAGGCATGAGCCACCACACCTGGCTCACACTTCTGAAATATAATAACAACCATCTAAATGAGGGATTGCTATGAGGTAGCTATACTTCTAAACTCCCGTTTCTTCATATGTCACAGCGACCATTCCTAAGTGAAAAATCAATTGAAAGTTAGTAGGTTAAATAATTCTAAAAGTAATCATGATCAGCTGTTTAGCAACCTACTATGTACAAATGTGCCATTTCAATACCCATACATTTTCATTAATTGCTCTGAAATTTCTCACATTTTATAATATATTGAAAGAAATGAAATCAAATAGATTAAAGCTTTTAATCTAAATAGAAAATGTAGAATGAGGTCTCACCTTTAGTATGTTATCTCTAGAAAGATTCTAATACCAAAAATTAGGAGGACACAAAAATGTTGTCATCATAAGAACAAGTATGATAACTAGCATGTGTGTATAATTTGATAACATATTTTATATAATCAAGAGATTATCATATTTATCATGTTACATTCTTTAAAAAATACTCCTATACCTTTTTAAAGATGTGAAATCTGTAGATTAGAGTTTTAAGAATTTTCTCATGTTCTTAATTAATGAAGATAAAACTTAGACTCTGATCTTTTTTACTTTAAATCTCCTAGTCCTTCCTCTGCTTCTCAATTAGAGGAGCTTACTAAATGAAAATGCTCACTACCAAGTAAATAAAGTCTAAAATAAGTCTCCTTAAGCAATATTCTCTAAAGAACACATTTCATGTAAAACACTGCTATAGCAGGTGATGACCAGGTTTGAACTTGGAAAGCCTCCAATCAATTAAGCAGAGAATATTTAGGTTTTGTATTCCACACAGAGATAATTAAGGGTTGTCCCAGTTCCAGCACAGAAAATTTCAATATATTAGAATATTAGTGACAGTTAGCTTGGGTCACTAGGTAGGAATCTTATTTCCCATATTTTAACGTAAGCTTGATATGGGTCTCTACAGGATGGGATATATGGGGAAATAGGCAAACCAATTATTTAATTGGGCAAAGAGTTCACTTTGGGACCAATGCCAAGAGCCCTGAGCATCACATGGGTCTCTCTGAGGCAACCACACACCATTTCCATACTCTCACATCTTTATCTAACTTACAATTTTGCATATTTTGTAGCTGTTTGAAGAGTAGAGCAAAGGAAAGCAACTTTGAACAAAGGGCAAATCATTATTCTCACCAGTGTTCAACTGGAACAAACACCATTCTAATTCCATGACTTATCAGAACTAAAAGTAGAACTACCATTTGAGCCAGCAATCCCACTACTAGGCATCTACTCAAAGGAGCAAAAGACATTCTATAAAAAAGACATCAGCACTAGAATGTTTGTAGCAGCACAATTCACAGTTGCAAAGATATGGAAACAATCCAAGTGCCCATTAATACATGAGCAGATTAATAAAATGTGGTGTAATATATACCATGGAGTTATATTCAGCCACAAAATACAATGGTGATCTAGCACCTCTTGTATTATCCTGGATAGAGCTGGAGCCCTTTCTACTAAGAGAAGTGTCACAAGAATGGAAAAACAAGCACCACATGTAGTCACAAGCAGTTTGGTACTAATTGATCAACTCTTATGTGCACATATGGAAGTAACATTCATTGGGTGTCAGACAGGTGGTAGGGGAGAGACAGGGATGGGTAAATACACACCTAATGGATACGGTGCATGCTGTCTGGGGGAAGGGCATGCTTTTAGCTCAGACGCAGGTGGTTCAAAGGCAATATTTGTAACTCAAACGTTTGTACCCCTGTAATACTCTTAAATAAATAAATAAATAAATAAATAAATAAATAAATAAATAAATTTAATTAAAAAAAGAAAGACACCTACACCTGGCTCAGTATTCAGAAAAGCTGAAAGAGCATCTGAGGGAATGTTTAGCAGTTATATGTCTCCTGCTGCTTCAAAACAATAAGGTGTGCAACAGAAAACAACAACCTTTATGAGGTACAGAACACAGCTGCTGTTTCACTTTTGCCCTCCAAATCTCAAAAAAGAATCTCTCTCAACTGGAAGCAAACTGGAAAGAAACTCTGGGAAATGTAATTTATAAGTTGACCCATTGTAACACCATCACATACATAGTTGCTGCATTTCTCTGTTTTCCCAGAGAAATTCTTCTGCATACCACTCTCATATGCTATGTCTACATATCATTTTCAGAAAAGTAGACTCTAATTTTTTTTTTTTTTTTGCTGCATAGGATTAATTCATTTATATGAATGAATGCTTCCATTTTAAATGCACTGTTTGGAATATTGTAGATGCAACATTTCTTGTGATAATTCATTTAAACATTTATATTAGAAATTTTTAGTTATGGAATATACAATAATAGGCACAAAATATAATCCTATGAAATAAGGAATATGATTTCTACATATTTACTGTATATATTTCTAGATATTTTCATCCAATCCCCAAAATTGACTCCAACATTTCCATTTTCTTTGTCACTTGCCCAGTGATTTATATTCTAGAGAGTGAAGCTTAGGAGATCACATTTTTTACCTCTTTGGATTTGATATCCAAGATATCTGTAAGTTACAGAAATGAGTAAATTATTTAATAACTCAGGCCAAAACAGATGTTTTCTTTTTTCTAAAAGCACCACAATTTTCTTTGAAAGCTGATGGTTTATCTATTGGATAAAATTCATCAAAAAATCTACCTTTTCCTAATAGAAAGGGATTTAGCTCAAGCTAGGCAATCACAGGTACATAATAATTCAAAAATAATTATTGGTCATGAAGACAGCTAGTGCACTAATTTTATTTAATAATTAGCAAAATAATAATATTTCTTAATATTCCAAAGAAGCTTTCTAAAAATCAGGTCAGCACACCGCCCCCCAGGCATATGTATTAACTGATACTCTGTAGATAGTTTACTTTTACCCTGCTAATCCTAGAATTGTAACTGATAACAAAAGGTCGGTGCTGTAAAAAAAAAAATTACAGTTGGCACAATAGGTAAGCTGGAAAGAATAAATATCATGTGGCATAACATATTCCCTTAGATAGTCAAGTATCCATCAATACCCGTCTAATCGGGTCAAAAAGCTGAAAGCACATGCAATTTATCATTTAACTCTCCTTCACAAATTTAAGTCTTCGCCAGATATTGTTTTGTTTGTAGTCATAGAATTTGACAGTTATATACAGTTAGAAGTATTAACAATAGCATATAATAAAAATAGAGCCAGAAACTTGGCTGTTATTTTTTTTTCAGACTGTATTTTGGAGAAATTGAAATTGAATGTAACGGCCTTATAGAGCAACAGTTTTCAAAGTGTGATCCACAGACTTGCATGAAGACCCTACAAGCTTTTTAGGGGTTCATAAGGACAAAATTATTTTCAAAATAGTATTAGGACTTTTTTCAGAATTAACATTTGCACTAACAATACAAACTCAGTGAGGAGTTAGACTGCTGGTGCCTTAGCGTGCATGAAGTGAGTGGCATCGGACTCTTCTAGTGAGCACTGTGTTTTTCACCAGCAAATGCTCCTTGTAAGAAAAGAAAAACAAAAGGCAGTTTTTTTCTTCAATAAAAATTAATATTATTACATGTTGGCAATGGTGTACATGCATTTTTAATATTATGTGTGAAAAAATGGAAGTATGCATAAAGTACTTAAGGTACGTAAGAAAATACAATTGTTGCCTTAAGTAAAAGCATCTGTGTGATTGATTTGACAACTGAGTAATTCACCTTTTCAAATGAACCACAATTTTTACTTAAAAGAATGAGTGACAGTGTGCGGTTATTTGTTTTTATGTACTTGGCAGATGTTTTCTTGAACGTGAATTAAGTGGGATGGACACCGTAAGGAAAACAACTTAAAATCTGAACTTAAGAGTAATAATTAGAATTTTGGACAGCTTGTATCCACCAGTCTGAGCCTGACAACTCTCAGTGCTTAAATATTTTTCTGATGAGAAAACTAACAAATGCAATTATTTTTCTATTGTATAATGAAATGTATCAATTTTTAGACATTTTTTAAGATTCAGTGAACCAATATTTTCTAAATGACTACTGTTATAGTACAAAATCATGCATGAGTAAAATTCAAAATATAAGAAAATACAGTGGACTTTAATGTGTAACACTGGAAAAAGCTCAATGCATAGTTTAAGATTCCACATTGAAATTAACTTTTGAGAAACTACAGGTTGTTATATTTTGGTGCAGCATCAAGGGAGAATATCCACAATTATCTGGAAAGACATACTTGAAAATATGCAAACAATTCCATTTCCTTACTAACTTCTATGTTAGAAAGATACTTTCACAAAAATATTAGTTATGTTAAGATGTAATGAGTTCATTAACATTACTCTAAAAATTACAATATATATATATAGATATTACTATTTACATTGTATTAAATATCACCTATACTCCATATAAGTAACAGTTCATTTAGGTACTCAAATTTTTTTTAAAGTTTAAAAGCTTTCTGAGACTAAAAAGCTTGACAACCACTGTTAGAGCTTAGAAATGTGTAAAATACACACTCTCAGTGTTGGTAAAATTCCTCTACACTTCCATGCAATCATTCATTCATTTTGTTCAACAAATGTTTAATGAATGACTATAAACACGTCAACCAGTTTTGTAGGATCTGAGGTTAAAGAAATGAGCAAAAAAATAGACAACTTTTCTGCTTTTATGGATCTTACCTATTGTGCTGTTTTGTCTCTCCCTCATAGTGACAGTAACCACCATCCCTGAGTTTCTTACTGCTTCATCTTCTGCTAATGTCTTATTTACCTTGTTCTCATTTGCTTAGGATTTTGAAAATGTATGTAAAAAAAAAATCTTGAAATAGAATTTGGAGATTTTAAAAGTTTTAAATTTTATTTTTATTCAAATGTATTTGACATATTACAGTTTTTGTAAATATTTCTTGCAAATATATTCAGGTTTCTCTAGTTTCCATCCCCACATACCTGCACATCTGTTTGCGGAAGACCTATCCTGCTCAGAGTAAAGTCTGAGGTGGGGAATAGGTCAGTCTAGCAAGTAGATACTGGAGAATTTTTTTAAGGAATATATATATTTTTTTAATTTCACAAGGGCCAATGCATTTTTAAAGAAAGGTATGTATGTAGAGAAGCAAGTCTGTGACCCTCTAATTGGAGAGTAAAAAGATAAAATAGTAAAAGAAACTGAAAAAATAATCTGAAAAAAAACTGAAAAAAAAAGTAAATTTGTGAATATACAGGATTCTGAAAACTGAGAACACTGTTTCAAATACAAGAGAAAGTTTACATGGTCAAATAGTACGGAAAATTTGAGGAGAAATATACTTGCATGAACATATTAGCCTAACTGAATCCAATTTTTCAGATTTCTCACTGTTATTAATGGGAGAGTTTCTTTAAGTTGTCAGTAAAACCTTTCTAGGAAAAGTGGTCATCTGGAAGTATAAATAACCCTGAGCTAGAGGAAGACCTTAGGTCCAATCCATCCACTTCTACTCAACTTTCACAAATTGTGCAATGTCCATTGATGTGTGTTATGACACCTACCCTATATATAAATTTGCGAAAAACAAATTGGTATTATATTAAATATATTTTGTAAAATATGATGTAATTTTAAGTAGATGTTTTAGAAAAATATAACTTTTTGACCTCCTTTTTTCCTAATTTTCTCTCCCCAGCTTATGTAGCAAATTTTAAATACAATGCTCACAAAATGACAAAGACCTAATATTTCACCTTTAAGATTTTTTTATCAGAAATTCATAACTAAGAAAACAACCATCGATGTCATAAAAATGGGATTGACATCTGCATAAGGAAATCATCCTAACGTAATTTGATGAGAACTTGGACCAAAATAATAATAATAATAATAATAATAAATAATGGAAAGCTAGAAGACAGGATGGCATGACAAGAAAGTGAATTAAGCAGAAGTGATGAACTTATCAACCAGAAGCTTACAAAATATTTGAAGACAAACTGGAATGCAGATAATTTCATTTGAAGAGGCAGCTCACATTTTTACTGTGTCTGAGTTAACATTTTCAAAGTTCTGCTTGACAAACCCATATAACATAAACATACCACAACCGGTTTTCCTAGATAGATAGAGAAAAACACTTCTGAGTCATTCCTTGTAATTGCCAATCAAATCAAGTATTGGCTGGTCACTAAAATTAATGTATTTTGGAAATAACTTTGAAGAATGTTGTTTTTATTAAACCAAGATTGAGGAAATCTACATTCAATAGTTTGAAAGAAAGCTGGTTTTAGAATCAACCATTGTATGCAGGTCTGTATCATTGTCTGGGATGCTTTTTGACAGAGATTTTAACAGCACAAATAAATTCCTAGATATCTGCTTATTGACACACAGGTATTATATACACAGCAAGGCTTATCTTTATAAATCTTGTTCTTTCTTATTCTATATTCTCATATGGCATCAAGCCTTTGCAGCTGCTATTCTCTTATCCTGTAATGCTTTGGATCGTCTACATCTTTATATGGTTCACTACACCACATTATTCCAATCTCTGATAAAATGTCATTTTCTGAAAACTGTCTCCCCTGACTGTCCCATCAAAACCTCAAGCCAGGACGTTCAGAACAAGTCAGCTTCCTCATGATAATTATTCACACGATTAAAGACAACCACAACTTTCTTCTTTTACAGGATAAATATCCTTAATTCCAGTTCTTGGTCTTTGTTGGTTTTAAATATTCTCACCATTTCATTTTTCTCCAGATTGTCATCCTCTTTCTTAAAATAGTGTCTACAATTAAACTCCCATGTGGGCCCTGGGCAGCAAAGAGCAGAAGAGAACTGTCACTTCCCTCACTTTCAATGCTTGACTTTTATTACAGTATCTTAAGATTTTATTAGCATATTTTTCAAATATATCTAACTGTTGACTTATATGGAGAATATAGGAAATTAAGTACCTAAATAATACCAGTAAGCCATTTTTTCCTCTTGATTTACAATTTTAGCTGAATTTTAATTTTTATTACAATGGCTATTCTTAATGTTAGTCTCTCTCTCTCTCTCTCTCTCTCTCTATATATATATATATATATATATGATAAAGTAATATATAATTTGACATCAAATAAACAAGGAATGTTAACTTTAACATAATAGTCAGCAATCCCTATCACAGTGTCTCCTTTTGGTTCCTAAAGAGAGATTTCTACTTTCTCTTACATAACAATACTTTAAAGACCTAATGAATAGAATAAATTTGCCAGAAATACTAATTAAAAAACTAAAATTAAAGAATATCAAATTATATTGTAGTAATAAAGTAACACTACAACTTTAATTAATATTACTACTTATACTTGAGAAATGCTATTAACTAAGATGTTGGAATAATGAGCTTTTCATCCCCAAAAGCTCAATAGGGAGTTGGTCTGGATAGAAAAACACATAATTCATTTTAAAATTCTCTTCCAAGCACTTAGAAGCTGTTAAAGAATAAATAGTCGTAATCTTTCCAGAACCATGAAGCTGCCCACGTAGCAGTAATAAAGATGAAAATATTTGGTATTTCCACTCTTCATAATCAGATGTGCTTTATCTGCCTGTTTTGATTTTGATATTGGAAAAAGGCTGAAAAGAATCATCAAAATAGTATGGCTTCACTGTTCAAAAACACTTTGAGATATCCAAAATATTCAAAGAAAGTTGTTTTATCTTAATGAATTTTAGCTTATTTTTTTAAAGAAATCTAGGCTTTGACAGGTCCACACAGGCCAACAATTACATGAATGTAATAATGTAGAAATGGCAGTCAGTGTCTTCACCAGCCACCTTGGGTCCAGGACTGTGCTTGCTTAACAGAATCTGCATATTCCCTACCAGTTTTACTCTTCCCCAAAGCACATGGGAGAAGGCAAAGAATTTCATCACTCCCAGCATAGTAGACAGTGTAAGTTGTTGGCACCATTTCTCCTCACCCTTCCAGTATCAGAGGGTTGATGCAAGGCCAGGCCCAGCTGCATGCTGTACCCACTGTAGGTTCATGTACAGCTGAAGAAATTCAAGTGCAGGTAACCGCAATCTCTTAAAGTGGGTTTCGAGTGAAACTGCTCAGTGTTTTCCCAGAGGAAGACTTTCATTTTTTTCCCGTGCAAACCTGTGTTCTGATCCAGAATTTTCTCTGTATTACACAACTGTTCACTGTGCAAACATATTTAAAAAGATAGTCTGGAACATGATCTGATGGAAGACTTGAAGAAACCTGAGAGATACACCAAACATTGTATCCCTCCTCTCTCGGGAGTAGGACTTAGCCAGAGACCTGAATGGCAAGAAGGATGAGGCCACCGAAATAATCAGGGAAATCCAGCATGGGCACTGAATGCAACCATTGCAATGATCCTATGTAAAAAAAAAAAAAAAAGAGCTTGGTGGTTTAGGGAAACAGAAAGATATCCTGGGCCACAGGTAAAGTCTGGTAAATGAGTTCAAAGAGGTAAGCAGGAGTCAGATTATATAGAACAGGGAATCTCAAATTTTAATATGCACACAAATCACATGGGAAGGGATCTTGTTAAAATTCGGATTCTGATTAAGGAGGTCTGGGGCAGAGTCTGAAATTTTGCATTTTTAACATGCTTTCAGGAGATGCCCATCTATGCTTTCGGTCTAAGTAGTAAGGACGTAATATTTTTTTTGCAATGGCCAGGTAAGAAATATTTGTGATTTGAAATAGCATGGTAGTAACAGAAGTAGAGATGGACTGATACAATTTAGTGTATACTAACATTATGAAAATGGTGTTGCTGATGAAATGGATATAGAAGGTAATGGAAAGAGACATAAAGGACAACTCCTAGATACTTTTATTTTAAAATTGTGTATAGTATAGTATAGTCTAATTCTTTGAGACAGGAAAGACTGAAAAAAAACCAGCTTCAGTGTATGTGGGTAAAGGTGGGAATTAAGTTTTCTATTTTAAGAAATAGAAGTTTCTTAAGTTCTATTAGAACTTCTAATAGAAGTTTTTCTATTTTAAGTCTGAACCTACAAGACATTAAACTAGATATGTCAATAATTAATTAGATAGTACACAACTCGGGAGCAATAGGGAAAGGCCCTTAACATATAGGTGTTAACATAAATCATAGAATTAGATTAAATCATCTAGAAGATTGAGGAGTAAAGAAGATGTAAAAACTTAGGGGGCTTAAATTTTTAACAGAGGAAAAAAACAGCGAAGGGGTCTCATATGAAGCAGGAAAAAAACCCTTCTTCAAAATAGCATTATTGAGAGCATTTGGTGAGTTTTTGAAGCACAAAATCCAATGGAATTGGTTAAGGAGAAAATGGGACAGGTGGAAGTGAAGACAGCAATGTCGAAGGTTTTTGTTCTTTTTTTTTTTTAAGTTTTGTTCTGAAGAATATCTCTTAAAAAATACAGTTGTAGTTAAAAGGAGATATGAGACAAAATCAAAATTTCTTTTTCCTTGTTTTATGTGGGAAGACACTAAAGCATGTTGACGTAAGAGAGATTGATCAAGTACCGTGAAAGAATTTCTCCTACAAAGGAAGAAATTACAGTTAGGAGGAAGTTACAGTTAATGGATAGGAGAAAAGAAAAGGAATTAACATACTCACAGGATTCATTTTTGATAATGAACCATAAACCACAAACTCCAAATAGGGTAAGGACAGAAGTTAAGACCCAAGAGGATTGCATTTACTGAGTTTGTTGAGTTGGAGATGTTTAAATCAACAAATTTCATTTAGTCGAGTAACTGGGATTTATTTCATTTCTGACTACTCCAGCCATGATAGAGTACACACTGGTCTTCCACTAGGAAAACCTATAGCTACTTTTTACAAGACTTTTGCCAAAATTTACTTTAATTGAAAAGTTTATTTTTCTTATGTAATTTAAAACTCTTGAATATAATGAACTTACGAAAAGGAACTAACATAACATCCAAAGAATTGTGAACCTCTAGATTGCATCCATTCATATTGTCTTTACCGCAGTAAGAAAGGTCCAGAATTTTTGAGGACACAATTGATAAGTATGAAGAGAAAAATAACTCTTATTAAAGAGCACCAGAAGGTTCAACACAGACTCTAGTACTCAGCACTTGGCAGGGCACCATCTATAAAAACTATACATCTACTCTAGTGACGACACCTCTCAGGCTATAAGGAAACACTCCTCCATCTGGGACAAGAGTCTAATGACCTCAAAGCAAAATGGAACTGCTTCTGACTGTCATGCAGTTTGTATATTGTATTCCTGCCAATGTTAGAGATAGATACTGATTCAGAGTGTGTGTAGGATTTGAGTGATGGATGTGCTTAGATAAGAAGAAAGACAAATTAATTAACTTGTCAAACCCTTCTTCTCAAACAGCAAGAATGCAATAGATTCCTGCATAATTAGGTATCGATTCCCAGTACTTCCAAACATCTGTTTTCCTGTTTATCTTGATGTTCCCATTTGTGATTTCAGAAGAACTCATGAATTTGAAATGGTTTTCACACCAGTGGCAAATAGAGGCTGATGTTCATTTGTAATATTAAACGATTCATCTTACTCTTGAACTAGTGTGCTATAGACATAGCATGCATGAATTGCATCCCCATTCTTTACAATGTCAACTAGATGACTTTGAGGCTTAGAAATGGAAGTAGTTTTACTCTTACAACATCTTCAATGACATTTAGTTGAATGTATAAAATAAAAAATAATTTTATGTAAAAATTTGTCATTTTAATTATGCTTTATAATGCCTTTTAATTTTAACAGACATATTTTACTAATTTCAAAATTAGTAAAAGAAAATGCTGATTAAAAGTACAATTAAAATAATCTTTAGTATATAAATTCATAAATTTAATTTACATATTTATAAAAATATATTTAAAGTTGAAACATTGAACATATATTTTATTTTTGAGCCTTCAGGTCATTGAAAGTGATGATAGAAATATAAAATGTATATAAATATAAATTTTTATACATATAAAATATAAAATGTAAAAGTACAGCTCAGGGGTAAAATAAAGCTCAAATGTAAAAGTGAGATAATATTCAAAGAACAAGACCCATAAATAATTTGTTAACTAAATTAATAGTTAAGATCATGAGAATGTATGCGTTTTCATCTGGACTTGTGCTCTAGACTAGGCAGTGTTAGGGGCCAGTCTGAATTCCACGTTCCTTGGAGAATTAGTGGGCTCAGGTCTCCCTGGGGGACCGTCTGGCCCTGCCACCCCCATAGCTGTGTAGAGAATCAGTTAAGACTCTAGGGCTGAATGCATCATAGCCCTTAGAAGATTTTTTTTTTTTTTTGAGACAGAGTCTTGCTTTGTTGCCCAGGCTAGAGTGAGTGCTGTGGCGTCAGCCTAGCTCACAGCAACCTCAAACTCCTGGGCTCAAGCAGTCCTTCTGCCTCAGCCTCCCGAGTAGCTGGGACTACAGGCATGCGCCACCATACCCGGCTAATTTTTTCTATATATATTAGTTGGCCAATTAATTTCTTTCTATTTATAGTAGAGACAGGTCTCGCTCTTACTCAGGCTGGTTTCGAACTCCTGACCTTGAGCAATCCGTCCTCCTCGGCCTCCCAGAGTGCTAGGATTACAGGTGTGAGCCACTGCGCCCGGCCTGCCCTTAGAAGATTTTTTACATTAAACACATAAATCCATAAAATAGCATATATTTTCATCAATGCCTTTGTTACATATAAGTTTAGATATTAAAGTTCCAGGGAGAAGACTATGACTTGGGAAGGGAAAGAATGGAAGATAAATCTAACAAAAGACACTGGTTTCCTAACAAAGAGGACTCCAAATGCAAATGCATGTGGAGAATCCTAACCTTAACCTCAACATTTTAAGGTTTTTATGAGATCAGCAAGCAACAAACAGACAACACAATACACACCCACCCACCCACCCATACACACACACACACACACACATACAGTTAATATGGCTTAAAGCCAGAATTTGAGATTCAGAAGTCTAAGTGCGGGGCCGATACTCTTATTCATGATATTTCCTCGCTCTATGACAAGCACTTTGTCATTCTCAATAGAGCAATATATGGAGAATACCCTATCTGTCTTAGTTCATTTTATGCTGCTGTAACTGAATACTGGATAGTTTATAATGAGCACAGATTTTTTGGCTCAGACTTCTGAAGCTGGGAAATCTAAGACTGATAGTCTGGCATCTGGTGAGGGCCCTCCTGCTGCATCACCCCATGGTAGATGGGAAAGGAGAGGGCAGGAAAGAGGACGAGAGTGAAGTGCACCCTCAAGCCCTTTTATAATTGGCATTAATCTATTCATGAGAGTCAAGCCCTCATGATCCGAACACCTCCCAGGAGGCCCCACCTCCCAACACTGCTGCATTAGGGATTAAGTTTCCAACACATGCTTTGGGGCAAAAACATTTAAACCATTGCAGTGGCATTGAATTCTAAGTGAGTACTGGGATTTTGTGAAATCATATAAAAAAAAAAAAAAACGTGGTTTAAGTCATCCAAGGAAATAAGGTACACCATACAGAAAAACTTACATTTATGTCACATTATGAGACTTTTTATCTTTTAAAGTTTATATTTAAACTCAAAATTACAAGAATCTGATGAAAATTACATCTACAAAACAGAGCAGAGAGATATTTGACATAATTTGCATATGTAGAAACTTTGATTAGAAATAAGAATACATATTGTATCCTTTACATTAAAACACTGTGAGTAAAAGCTGTTTTTAAGCAAAGAGAATTTATTACTTGACTTAAAATATCAATATCTGTTTATTGGTAGGTGTGTGTAAAGCAGGTTCACTGTTCACTAGTTACCAATTTGTGAGTCTGGTGAAACAGAACATTAGTACACAAAAGTTATAAGAAACATATTTATTACTTATAGAGAGGGAGCAAGGAACGAAAGAAACCTTGGATTCATTTTGAGTTGGCCCCAGGAAAGTCACCTGAGTGGGGAGAAGTTTCACCTGTGCATGTCCCACTTGTATCACAGCTGAGGGATGCCAGCAGCAGTCCCCAAACATTTTGGCACCAGGAACCAGTATCATGGAAGACAATTTTCCCACAGACCAGGGGTGAGGAGTGGATGGTTTCAGGATGATTCAAGAGCACTACTCTTATCGTGCACTTTAATTCTATTATTATTACATTGTACTATATAATGACATAATTATACAACTCATCATAATGCAGAATCAGTGGGAGCCCTGAGCTTGTTTTCCTGCAACTAGACGAGCCCAACTGGGAGAGATGGGAGACAGTGAGGTCAGGAGTGATTACCTCTATACCCAGTCCACTCCGTAACCTTGTTTTGGTTACTGTCGGTGTAGCACAAGTGTTGGTAATGAAGCAGGCTTTTCAGTGCTTTTATGACAATCTCAGGATATTCTGCCTTGACTTTGATCCAGAATGTATGGAGATTTCAAGTTGTCTCAAACATACTTTTAAGGCTACCATCATTTGTGATCTCAAGCAGTTGATCCTCTTCTAGCTCAGACAAAGTCGATTAACTTGGCTTATTCACAAATGGGCCATGGATCCATTCCTTCCCAGTTTGGGGGTCTTTTGGTTGGCAAGTAATGCTCAAACTCTTTTGAAAGCTGAGATAGGTGATCATACACCAGCTGGGAGAAAGAAAGCCTTGGCTCAGTCTCTTTCAAAATCTCTGTTAATGTTTGAAACGAGTCAAAAATCCCAATGTTCACTGGTTGCTCCCATAGTTCTAGCTTGGCTTTGAATGCAGCCACTGCATCTACCAACTTGAATACAGTTGTTGTCATTATCCCCTGAAGTGACAAATTGAGTTCATTGAGCAGGTTCAATATGTCACGCAAGTAAGTAAGTTCTGCAACTCATGCTGTGTCACTGAAATGTGGTCCCATTGGTGACTGTTTTTCTAAAAGAAATCTCTGGAGCAGCTCTTATAAATCAAAAATGCTGACCAGTGATCTACCTTTAGAAAGTCATCTCACATCTGTGTATAAGAGAAGACATGTGTGCTCTGCATCCATCTCCTCACAGAGCTGTGCAAACAGACCTGCGTTGAGAGTAGGCACTTTAATGTGGTGGATAATTTTGATCGCATCTTGAAAAACAAGGTTGAGTTCAGGTGAAATTTTTGGCTAGCCAGCATTTCTCTATGGATGACACAGTTCATAGACTCACATTCAGAAGGGACCTCCTCGACTCGAGTAGTGAAACCAGAAAGCCACCAGCCATGGCAGCCACTCTGACCGTGCACATACCAACACAAGATGATCAATTCAGATTTCCCCGATATGTAATCATTCAAAGACTTGAATAGTTCTGCAACTGTGGTGTTGGTTGGCAACAAAAGCACACATAACATATCCTTATGCACATCCTCCTGAAAAATATATTGCACAAAAATAAGTGTTATTGCCTTGTTGCCAACATTGGTAGATGCGTCAACCTGGATTGTGTACCATGGTGACCATTAACCCTCTCTAACAATTGTGTCCCAATATCCTCTGCTATTTCATCAGTTAGTCTAGTTATGGTTCTAGCCGAAAGAGGAACACCTGCCACCTTTGAACTGCAGAATTTCCTAAAAGTTCACAGAAAAAGTCCTTAGCAGAAGTCAGGATCAAGTCTTCACTGATTGTAAAGGGCTTCTTAGCTTTAGCAATGCGGTTAGCCACTAAGAATGATGCTGTCAGTGCAGACACATTTCATGAAGTGGTGGCTTTCAATAATTGTTTCTGTTCTTTGTGTTATGAAGAAGACCCCAAAGGCTATCATAGCAACAACAAAAATAAATAAATGGGACCTGATCAAATTAAAAAGCCTCTGCATAGCTAAGGAAACTATCATGAGAGCAAACAGACAATCTACAGAATGAGAGAAAATATTTGCACGTTACACATCCGATAAAGATCTAATAACTAGAATCTATATAAAACTTGGGAAAATCAGCAAGAAAATACCACATAATCCCGTTAAAAAGTGGGCAAAGGACATGAACAGAAACTTTTCAAAAGCAGATAGACTAATGGCCAACAAAGACATGAAAAAATACTCAACATGTCTAATCATCAGGCAATTTCAAATCAAAACCACAATGAGATATCACTTATCTCCAGTAAGGGTGGTTTTATCAAAAAGTTCCAACACAACAAATGTTGGTGTGGATGCGGAGAGATGAGAACACTTCTACACTGCTGGTGGGACTGCAAATTAGTACAACCTCTGTGGAAAGCACTATGGAGATACCTCAAAGAGCTACCATTTGATCCAGCAATCCCATTACCAGACATCTACCCAAAGGGAAAAAGGACATTCTATAAAAAAGACACCTGCACTCGAATGTTTATAGCAGCTCAATTCACAATTGCAAAGATGTGGAAACAACCCAAGTGCCCATCAATACATGAGTGGATTAATAAAATCTGATATATGTATACCATGGAGTTCTACTCAGCCACAAAAAACAATGTTGATCTAGTAACTCTTGTATTATCCTAGATAGAGCTGTAGCCCATTCTACCAAATGAAGTATCACAAGAATGGAAAAACAAGCATCACATGTACTCACCATCAAATTGATATTAACTTATCAACACTTATGTGCACATATAGTAGTAACATTCATTGGATGTCAGGCAGATGGGAGGGGAGGAGGGGATGGGTATATTCACATCTAATGGGTGCAGTGTTCACTGTCTAGGGGATGGACATGCTTGGAGCACTTATTGTCTAGGATAATATATTAAAAAAGTTTTTCAACTTGAGAAAAATAGAGTACAAGTAAAAAACAATATCTTTTTGCATAGTAGAATCTGGAGTTCATTAAAACTGCCCCCAAATATCACAGCATGGTTATGCATGAAGCTTTGTGACTTTCATTTTGCTATGTGACTTTTAGAAGAAAAATAATCTATCATGCTTATACACGTAAGTCACAAGTCCTGTCAAAATAATACTAAACACAAATATGAACAAAAGTTCAGGAAACATAGCACTATTTTTAATACTTTGGTCCCAAACGATTACAGTGACTTAGTATCATGTTGTTGATGATGGTGAGATGAGTAACAGATTTTCTGGGTGTGGTAGACATCTACTTTCCTGAGTCAACTCTGGACAGCTCTGACAGGCACTGCTCCTGTCTTTGACTGGGGCATCGTACTCAGTTCCCTTGACTACTCTCAGCAACTTTGTTTTTTTGGTGTGTGTTTTTTTTCTTACATCTTTCTGCCCTCATTTTGTATCTCTATTTAAAATTCATCATTAACTTAATTAACCTCAAATACCACTCATAATCCAGCTGTCAGAGCCAGGAACTGAGTAGCAGCTGGGAATACAAAAACAAAGCAAAAGAGACAGTGCAACAGAGCATTAAAGGAGTGGGATGACAAATGGGGAATACCACTAGGAATAGAGAATTATTGAGAGAGAACAGTAGTTTGGTGTTTTGCCTAACTCAGAATCATTTTGCATGGTCAATTTCCACATGTAATTGTTTGGATGCTCTGGGAAATGCGGGCAGCACCGTCTGGTGATCAAAGCATGTTGTTCGATATCTTAAAGGTAATTAGGCAAGTTGGGCTGCATTATTTTTCAGCACGTATTATGCAGCAACACCGTGACAATAAGGCAATTTTATGTAAGCTTCATCCTTTAAATCATGTATAACTTTTCTTTCCTGAAAGAAATGCCACAAACTTCAAACTTAACTCTCTCACTAATTATTACGGTTCCATAAGACATACAAGAATAAAAAAAAAACTGCCCTAGGTTCAAAGAAAGATTGAAGATAGATGTTGAATTTTAATTAAAAAGGCAATTAGCATTTTCAAAAAACTCTGGCTGTGTAATATTTGGAGCTTCAAAAGTGATATGTAAAACCCTTTAATGAAACATGAAGCATGAGCGTCTTTTCTGCCATAATTAACAATTCAATTTCTCATCCACAGTGAAACTGTTTACCAACCACCAACCCATCTTGGAAGATAAAAATGTTGACTACAAAATAGTATTTTTGGTGACCAATTAGTTTTCTAATGGGGGAAATTATTTCCTAAAATGCTGTGTTGCTGTTCTCATAAAATATTCCTAGATATGATTGACTTCCAGTGGCAATGGCAGAGTTCAACAGTTAAGAACACAGACTTTGTCATCTGCTAGATATGAGACTTTCAGTAAATTACTTACAATGTGTGTCTCAGTTACTTTTCTGCATTAAAAAAGTAAATTATAGTGGTATCTAACTCCTAAGTTTTTCTGAGAAACTTAAACTAGTAAATATATGTAAAATGCTTGTAAAAGCACCAGGTAAAGAGTAAGCACTATTAAGCACTAATTATTAATTATTTATTAATTGTAATTAATTAATTATTATGAATTACTAAGCACTAATTATACTGCTATTATTGCTGCCATTGTTCTATTACTGGAATTATCATTTCAATGAAGAATAGAGTTTGACCCTGCTTTATGTTAATTATTTTTAAAAAGTTGTATATTTTCACAGGTGTTACTTTATTTTACATCTGCCAATTTCCTTCTCAGTAGTTATAAAATTGTATACAAATAAAAATATACAGAGCATTTTACATACTTTAGAAAATGTTGCTTACTCTAATTCTCACAATATCCCCTGATGTGTGTAATATATCCATTTTTATCTTCAAATGGAGTTTCTGAATTTAATAAAATTAAGTAATCTCATTAAAAACATTGAGAATCATGATTCCAAATCTGACCATTGGCCTCGCTTAGAAAATGGTAAACCCTCAAGAGTGCACTGAAGTCCTAGTCTTCAGTAGGAAATGACATTGTATTGGTCCTTTATGTTACGGAAAAGGTGATGAAAAGCGAAACAGTGAAAAAGATGCAATTTAAAAAATGAATATATAAATTAATATGGTTTTCTTAGTTTGGTCCAATGATCTTTGTTAAAATGCCAAATGTATTTTGAAAACTTAATGTAATCTGAAATTTTTCAGATTTCAAAAAGGTAAATGGCTGCATATTAACTCTCAAAAGGAACGGGGAAGAAAAAGAGAGTTAAGTAATGGTTATATCTAGGTTCTCATAAATTCAATTAAAATTGTGTAGCCAAAAGTTTGTCATACATTTCCAAAAACATTTTTATTTTGAGAGCTTTGTGGATTTCAAAATGGTAAACAAGGAATAGTTTATTTGATTTTACTTACCATATCCATTGAGTTAATTTTCTAATTAAGTGTTTATTCTTTGCCTTAGTCATTTGCTATTTTTTTTTAATTCTTGTAGCCACATACTTCACCTATAAAATAGAATACATTTCATGGCTTGTGTATGCTTAATCTCCCTAATAATATAAAAACCAACTATTTTTGCTTCATTATCCCAAGATCTCACTAACCAATTAACAAGGCCTGATTAGGATGGTATAAAATACAATGAAACAGTGTGACAGATACTGACACCTGACCATGTATTTAACTGTTTATCATCTGTCTATCTGTCTATCTACCTATCTTTCTTTCTATCTACTTATTTTTTCTATCTCTCTTTATATGGATGAGGAAATTCCATGCAGAAGATCTAAAATTTAAGTTCCAGTAATCCTACATTTGGATGTTTGCACCCATCCTGGGGAATTTGCAAACATCCTGAAAGAGCATGACAAGCTTATTTTTTTAAAAAGTGAATGGGGTTTTCTTAGTCCAAATCAGATCCTCAAAATGACCCAAAATCAAATTACAAGTTACAAAAAAATTTACAAATTTCACAGAATTAATTTTTCTTATAAATAAAGGTTTTTTAATACCAGAAGCACATTATTAATGAGTCAAAAATAATCCACTGTCACTATTTTGGGATATTGGACTTACTTCAGGAATACAAAACCTCATGAGGAATAATTTTTTTTTAAATAAATTTCTATAAATACAGGATTTCTATTCCTGTAATTTGCCAACTGTTGTTATTTACTAACTTTAATAAAAGAGTATGTGTGTGTGCTTGTTAGCATACATAATAAACATTTATGTACAAGAATCACAGAATATCACAAAAGAATTATATTACTTATATTCTTAAGAAGGAAGACTTAATCTGCTCATGAAAATTATTTAGATAAATATAATAGCATTTTGCTTTGATTTTACAGAACAAGAACACATGTAAGTTCTTAATATAATTAGTGACAAGTAAAATCAATGGCAGTGTCACTGTGTGATCTAGCTAATAAAATTAAGCATTTACATAATTTAGAAATGCCAGATTGATTAAAAAATACTTCTGGAAGATTGATAGAAATTTTCAGTAAACTATTTTTCAGTATTACATTTTGTTAGAACATTTAGAAGGAAAACACACTTCTTAATTATTCCTTCAATTCCAAATTAGTTAGTATAGGATAAGAAACTATGCTAACATCAGACCTGAGAAAAGAGAAAAAATAACCAAAGCCATTAGCTCAAAACTTTACTATACCTTTGCAATGTGAGAACAGCTCAAAAGACCTCCCTGCGTTGAGTAGGAAGCTGAAGAATTTCATAGGAGACATTGGGGAAAGTCAGTCAAAGTTTGATTTCATTCTAGAAATTGCTCACTGTTCAAATTCTTAGAAAGTATAGAGAAACTAAAGTTGTACTAATCACTGGACTGGAAAGATCATAATCAAGACTAAGGCTGCAATTTAGCCTAGAATTGAATGTATTGAACAGAATAATTGAATTTCATTGGTTGGCCAATTTGGGTTTAGCAAGATGGTAGGGTAGGAAAAATAAAGGGCTGAGACCTTGTTACACTCACTGGAAACTTTTCCCTCTATCACCATATGTCTTCAAATGTAATTCAATTATTTTCTTTCTTTCTGTAATAATTCCACTGTTCTTGAAGAGAAAAATCAACTCCTGCTTACAATACATCATCTTCTCTGTGCTGAATTTATCGGTAGTTAACACTAGTTACAGCAGTTCCTGGAATTTCCTTTCCATATGGATCTGAGTTAGAATTTACCCACGATAGGGTTTCTCACAAAATTTGGAAAGCAGAAGGAAAGGATGGTTATTCTTCACTCAAACAGTTGTGGAGATCAGATATTTCAACTGAGCGTTCCAGCAATCTCCTGATTTACTGTCACAGGCTAAGGCATTCGATTGTATCTTTCATAAAGCAATTTCATGGCAAAATTTTTAGAATTACAGTTGACCCTTGAACAACACCAGTTTGAATTGCACAGATCCAATTACATGTAGATTTTCTTCAGCCTCTCTGCCACCTTTGAGACAGGAATTCCAACCCCTCTTTTTCTCCTCCTCCTCAGCCTACTCAACATGAAGGTGATGAAGATGACAATGAAGGCCTTTATGATGATCCACTTCCCCTTAATGTTTTCTCTTCCTTATGATTTTCTTAATGACATTTTCTTTTCTCTTGCATACTTTAAGAATACAGTTCATGACACATGTAACATACAAAGTATGTGCTAACTGTTCATGTTCTCCATAAGACTTCCAGTCAACAGTAGGCTGCTAGTAGCTAAGTTTTTGGGAAATCAAAATTATGCATAGGTTTTTGCCTGCACAGGGTGTTGGTGCCCCAACCCTTGCACAGTTCAGGTTCAACTGCACTTGCTACGGCATGCCTGGTCACTCCAGGGTTTTTCAGCTGCCTTTACAGCCATGGCCTTCCCTACCAACCTTGACACCCAATGCTTTTCCAAATTTTGTATAAGCTCTAACTCCTATTACACATTTAGCCTCTTTATGACATAATACTTAAGATGGGCCTGTTATCCTGATTCATCCAAAATGGTACCCTTTGACTCAAACGTGTAGTCAATCCTGTATACTGGAATCCTTCTCCATTCCTGCCACTCATGTAATGTGCCTTTCAAAGTAGGACTGGCACAGTAGCACCCCCCACCATGAAAAAAAAGAAAAAAACAAAATCTAAAAAACCCACAAAACCAAAAATGTTCTTCCTTAGAGGTGAATGACTTAATCTCCTCAGATGATAAGACTTTGCTTAGTTGTATATGCTGCTTGCAGTGATGACGCTCAGATCTGGTGCCAATCTAGTACATGTTAGTGTAAACAAAGCACCTACGGCTGAGTTCTCTATTAATATCACACAGCTGCATGGTATTGATACCATACAAACTCTCACGTGTATGCAGCCTTAAATACTCTCCCTGAAAAAAGAAAGATTATCATCTTTTGGCTGATAGATGACATAAAAATTAGTATTTAAGATTAAAAGTTAAAAAGAGGATATAGATAAGGTCAGTGCTCCATTTTTGAAAACTGGGGCTGGTCCGTTTCATATTCAGATATTATTTCCTTACCCTCTATTGTAACCTGGCGTGAGGACAAAGATCTAACCTTACTCATCAACGTAATCCCGCTCAGCCTGCCCAATCATAATTTATGGCGTAGCATCTTGCACACAAATAATTTTTATAAGTATTGATAAATAAATAATTAAAATTTGAAGTCAAGAAAAGTAAGAGCATGAGAAAATATGTATTTTCTCTTATTCACTTGACTATGTGACTATAAGTATTATTAATTTTGATGTTTACAATAATCTTATATAGTAGAGATAGCCACTCCTTATATAATCAGATCCTACTAGCATCATTTTCCTCTAAGAAACCTTTGTTTTATATTCCAAATCAGATCCTGCCTCCCTCCATTGTGACTTTACAATATATTATACATACTTTTATCATAAACATTTAAAAATTTCTTTTAACTTAATTTATTACTGAATGCTTTTGCTTTTTCTATTGTATGTTTCTTGGATATAGAAAACGAACCTCAAAAATAGTGATTTCAACATAACTGGTTCATTGCATGTTCAATGAATGATTGAATGGAGTGTTTATTGAATATATAAATGAAGGAATTAATTTTTCTTAAGTGAGGTTAAAGGCAATGATATCAGCTTACAGTAAGCAGGCTTATATAGAATGTTCTACATTCATATAATAGATGAAGAGAAAGGCAAAGAGATATTAATATAGATGAGTGTAACAGAGTATATGAGTCATTGCTGCTGGTATGAATTAGATAACATGCTTCTTGTATTTATACCCTTTTGCATATATCATATGTGTTTTGTCTTCATTAAAATCCAAGAATTTTCCCCTTTATATAAAGCAGAAGAGAATAGATTTTGGTTGAGGACAGGGCTAAGAGAAAAAGGAAAGAAATATGGGGAAGATGGAAGAATGTCTATTTCCTCTGTGACACTATGGGTTAAACTTGAGCAGTTAAGATTAAGGAATAAAGGCCCCAAGCTCTCAGGAGTCTATAAGGACTCTCCAGATGTGGTGTTCGGGGAAATGTACAGGGTAACATGTTGGCAAGAAGCCCTCTTCCCTAGTAGAGAACTACATCATTCTGCATCGTTCTGACCCCCCAAGGAAGAGATGCCAGCGGAGCATTGAGAGCAGGCTTCCCTGGTGGCATTGCAAGGTGGTGCATGGCTGTGATAAAACTTCTGTTAGCAGCTAGGAAAGAAGGTGTGAGCAAAGTCAACCTCAGGTAACACGGCGTGGGGACTGCAGTTCATAAATCCACAAATGGATATGAGTGAAGAGCTCCTCCGAGACACCAGACATACATACGCATGCTACAGAGGGGAGCTTGCTCATGCCATTTCATAGGTCAGGGCTATCAAACCAAGAGTCATCTGAGTGGACAAGTAATGGAATTGCCAAGCAATTTGGAGAACCCAACTGAAATTGGAAACCATAAATCTGCCTTGCCTGGCAGAGTTATGGAGTTTTCCTCAGCAAATCTCAGGAGAGGGAAAAGGCTTTTGATTAGAGAGATCCAGTTTGGAAGTGTGCTTAAATGAAAGCATCACAGAGCCAGAGAAGAAGGCAATTGAAGATGAGTGTGACCTGGCATGGCCAGCCGTGGTGATGAATTTTGTTAAGAAAGTAAAGTTAAGAAACAAATAATTATTTGAAAATATAGGGAGGGATTTAAAGGCTGAAGTGAATGAAAACATACATATTTAGTGGAGATAAGTGTTTGTCATCAAATAGAGGAATTTCAAATCGATGGTTTGGAATGCAATTCAGTTCAGGGTGACAATAAATCCTAACTGAGGCCTCAGGCAAGGTTTACTGAAGAAAAATAAGGTGAAAGTTATTGCAAAATTGGGAGGAAACTAAAGTTACCTGGATAAGGCAAGATTGGGGATAGAATAAAACAAAGTCAGCTGCTACATTCTCCTCAGAATGCCGAAATATGTGTGCGATGGGAAGACACATTGATTGAGAGAAATTAGCCCTGAATATTCTGAAACACTTCTAAAATCCCATGCATTAAATTAATAATACCTTTTAAATTTATATTTTTTATTTGACAAATAATAATTTTATTACATTTATGGAGCACAATGTGATGTTTTGACATATGTATCCAATGTGCAATGATTAAATCAAGCTAATTAACATATCCATCATCTCAGTCACTTGACTTTTTTTTGCGGTGATACATTTAAAATGTGCTCTCTTAGTTTTTTTGAAATATGCAATGTATTATTATTGACCACAGACACTCTGCTGTGTAATAGATCTTGAAACTTATCTCTCTGGTCCAGCTGAAACTTTGTACTCTTTGACCAGTTACTCCTCATCCCTTCCTTTTGTGCCATCCACGGCCTCTGGTAACCAACGCTATAGTTCTATGAATTTATAAAACTTTTGTTCTCATTCACAGCATGGCACAAGTGAGCATTTGGGAGGCTGCCTCCAAGGCAGTATAGAAATCCGGGATCTCTTCATGCCATTGACAAGATTTGCTATGTCAGCTAGAAGATGAGAAAAGGGAGAGTATGTGGAGGAAACGAGGTGCACGCTTTTCACTGGCAAGAACTCAGTGGGTCCCACACAATCGCAGAAGAGCTGGGAAACATAATGCAGTTGTGCACATAGAAGAGGAGAAATACGGATATGGGTAAAGCATTCTCTGCCACAATAGGGGATAGTGAAAACATTACTGCACTGAATGAACCTATAAGAAAATCATTTTGCAGTAAGATGGGGGGAAAATGCTAACAAAACACAAGGGCAGCATAGATGTGGAAAATTCTAACCTTGCTTCCCAGACTGGGAATGTTGTGAGAGAATATGCAAGATTTAAAAGGCAAACAATTATCTGAAAAAGAGGGCATGATTTTTCTCTCAAACATTAGATATATGAACTATGGTATCTATATGGGGATAGTTCAAAGGCTCCATAGAACATTTTTATGTTTTACAAAAAAATTGAGTAAAACTGAATTAGCTTGCGCACACTGTCGGAGTGTAGATCTGCTTTATGGAAATGTGAATGGCTGCAGAGCCTTTCCTTGCCATGCTCTTTGCTCACACAGCAAGCAGCACAGCTTACTTTGTATTAACAAATGTGTCAAAGGAGTACACTGAAATGTAACTTGTTTTTGCCTTAAATATCCAAAAAATTTCACCAAGATTATGCAACAGCTTGTATTTCACCCTGGGAAAAATAGTGCCTAATGCTCTATACCCCTGGATTCCCAGAAAATTCACTGAGGTAGTAAGTCCCTGAATGTCCTGACATTTATCTTCTTCTTTCTGATTTCTATGAATTTTAATAAGGGATCGAAAATACCTGCAATTTTTTGCTCATCAGGTCCAATCAGCTTAATATGGGCAAGATGATGTTCTGCAAAACACCAGTGTGATAATGTGCAGGATGTCTGTCTAGATGGTTATGATCTTTGTAGACTATTGTGGCGTAGATCAGAGGAACTGAATTAACCCAAAGACATGTCTGTAGAGATGTATCGATATATCTGACAGGTAAAAGAAAATGAACTTTGGCACGGCTTCACAGAGCTAGATACTCACGAGTACCACAGCTGAATATCAGTTGTTAGGATAGGATCTGTGTTGAATTGCTGTAGGAAATGGTAGGTAGACCTGGAGCTGCCCCATAAATAAATTGCAATAACTCAGAGTCATTTTTCAAGATCAGTCATTTTTCCACACAAGCCAAATAGACAAGTTAAATGGAGATGTAATAGGCATGACCACTCCTAAATTTTTCAAGCTTTTGATGGTGGCATTAATCTCTGAAATGCCCTGAGGAATGACATATTACACTAACAGAGAGAGAGAGCATCAACACCCCGTTCATTCCCTTGGCCAGTGTAGACTCTTGCTATGGCTGGTTGACTGGAGGGGCATTCTCATTCTCCAGAATTAGTGTTATTTCAGAGCTAGCATCAAGTAATTCACACACACACAAAAATTGATTGTTGTACCTTCTATATCTCTAAGACACCCAAATAAATGGCTTCAATTTTCTTTGGAGAAGCTAAAAGAAAAATTTAGAGCATAAATTTTTGGTTGAGTAGCAGGATATTTCCATCAGTGTCTTGCACTATCTATCAGACAGTTAAGAATCAATATTAAATAAGCCTAAGCACTGATATCTGAAGATATGAGTTTTCAAGGAAGTAATTTTAGTTAATTAATTCTATCAACTTAAGATGTCTTTAAAGGTATTATGTGATTCATAAGCCATAAATAAAAGATTTTTTATGTTGCTTTATAGTCACATAAGAAGTTGATAAATTATCTCATGGACATTTAAAGGAATCCTCCTTCTTTTATGGATATTGATAATATTCTCACATTTCCAAATATGCAGCAAAGATAGATTCATTTGTATTCATTCAAGATAGTCAAAAACAAACTGATTGAAATTACAAATGGATTTCCATTTACAGATTATTTTTCATTTATTATTAATTTTATTAACCTTGGGGGTGGTTTTACAACATGTAAGCATTTTGTCTCTTTTACTGACTTGTTCTATTTAATTTTCAGTGAATTACGCTTGCTCTACTTGTCACAAATTTTTAGAATTTTCTTTCTGTTTTTTTGAGAATTGTCTGAAAGAAGTTGATTGCCAACAGTTGTTTAGAAATTGTTCTTCAAACATTAGTCCCCACCCAAATAAGGGCATTTAAGATTTTTAAAAGCTATTTAAGGAATAATTTCAACTTTCTTAAGTGCTTTTATTTTTAAGATAAATTTCATCTTATCTCAATTATATTTATATTATCTATTTAAACAAGTTTTTAGCACTCTTTGCACATTTTTATTTTCCAATTAAGAAGCTTTTTCCAGTGGCATTTTATATATAATGTCTAACACTCCATTTCATTATATTGCTATAATTTAAAACAATTTTTGCCTTCAAGATTGAAGCTATAGAAAGACGCATGTGCAATCTCTGTTCATATTAAATGACATGTTTAAAAGAAGAAAACTGAATCAAATGCTAAGAAACACATATACAGTTTTGAAGCTCCCCCTAGAGTTTGAAAGAAAAATACCCCCAAATTCTGATAAAAGGATGAAAAACGCTTACAGTTTAATGAAATTGGCAAAATCAACCCTGTAATGCAAAATTATAAATAATTGAAAAAACTTATGATTAGAAGTATTCACTTTTGATCTAATTGTTATTTGGAATAATTTGTTATTCTGATCAATTTATGGAATCAATTAAATCTTTTATAATTATTTCACTTATATCTATATAAAATAGTTCTTCATTTGCTGGTGTCCACCCTGAATTTCAAAGTCACAAGGAGAAAAATGCTGTTCAAGGTGAGTTTGCTTTTCTTCCTCCTTATCTATTGAGTATGTGCTACAGAAGGACCTCAGAACATGTATGAATATAGTTTACACAATATATGCTTTTATTATTTACAAGTTTAATTTCCTGTGAATAGGGAAGATAGAAAAAACTAATACTCATGTTCCTGGTTTAGCAGAAGAAATAATTAAATCAACATTTACTGACACATTTCTTTATTTGAAAACATCTCTTTTTTCAATATTGAATTTTTAAAGATACCCCCAAAGACATGATTTAACTTTCGGGTAGCTATGTGTTCCCTTCATCATGTGAAGCATAATTTATTGTGACACTTGTAAAATGGTATGTCAGATTGTAAATTTTAAAAAACAGTGTTTCTGGTACAACAATGTGCTAGATTTTCTTGCTAACTTACCTCGCCTTGACAAACAGAGCTCTAGGTTAAGGGAGTTTTGCAACTACATAATCCTGAATAAAAACCAAATTTTTCACTCTATTGAAATCATTCCCCTTCTTTTTCTCTTTCTTGCTCATTCTTCCCACCCCATCCTTCCCCTCTTCCTCTTCGTTCTCTTTCTCCTCCTTCTTCATAAATATTAGTTGCAGGACTTGAATAATAAAAGTATATTTTGAAGTGCTATATGTGCTAAGAACATAGCTGAATAACAAAGTAAAATCTTAGTATGAAAGTTTTATCTTAACTTTAACACTCCCACTGCTCAAACAGCATCAACTTCAAAGGAATGTCCCTCATAATCAGTCAACATTTTTTAATGTCATTTGATGCCAAAGGCTGTAATTAATATACATCAGAAATATACACCATAATTATAAAGTAAGAAACAAAATTTAGAAAGAAAAACTATTCAAAGAAACAATACTCACATATGAAAAAGAAAGTCATTAAGATAATAAAACTTGCAAATCCAAGGTCAAAATACCGGGTCCTCCTCTGGAGCCTACTCTTAAACAGTTAGTTTTATTTATCTAATTATTTCCTCTATTTAGTAACAAATTTGGCCTAAATTTGTATGTAAAAGATTCCTTACACCTTTAAGAATTTATAATGTTGAGATTATATAAACATAACAATATAAAAAGATATTAACAGCTACAGAAAAGTGAGTGAGCAGAGTTGAGAAGTAGTAGTTTTATTTTCAGTCATGAAAGAAAATTTTTAACAACAAATATAGATATATTTGAAACAATTTCAAAATCTAAAAACGTTGTTTAAAGCATTCAATAAATTCCTTCTCAAAGTAGAAGTCATAGCATATTTTTTCTAACTGCAATGCAATAATCTGTCACAAATATTTACTGATATTTTAAGAAGTGTCACATTATACCAGTGCTATATTTTAAACAAGTGAGCCCACATGCATTATTGAACTCATCTGGGAGTCTCAGAGGATACAAACTTAGAATGGTACATAATATAATTGCAAGAGCCGAAACAACAAGCTAAAATTAAATTTGATCAACAAAAACTCTTTAAAGAAAAAAATTTCTTTCCACCTGATTTTATAAAATAAAGCTTCTGACAGACCTTGATTATTCTTTAATCACATCAGCAATCTGGAGACCCTATGTCTAAATGGAAGAAAAGCCTTGGACTTCCCCAGGCAAGTAATATATTGATCAGGCTCTAAACAAATGGATGAGGGCAGCAGTACATTATGCCTGAATCAATGCCATTTGGCTCTGTCACTTGCCAGGCAATAAATATATATTTCTTTTTCAACTGCATTCATAATATAGAATATTTATTTTTCCATTATAAATGGAATGCGATCTCATTAAATACTTATTATACAACTCCCAAAATAGGGTGATTGAACACACTAAAATGAAAAACAAACAACAAAAACTAGTCTGCCAATATTAATGTATTCCTATTACGTTTTTGTTTGTTGAGAAATACTGAAAAAAAAAATCATTCTATAGTTCCATGGAGAATTCTATCTGCAGAGCGCCACAGCAAAGATTCATAAATTCTCTGGGCAGTGACATCTGAGTATGTTCCAGACAAAGCCTCATCTAACATGCAATCCGTGTGACACTGCCTTGAAGCAAAACTTCAGAGGGAATCAGAACATAGTCGAGCTGCTTTTTCCCAGAGCCCCCAAAGAGTCTCCTGCAGCCCCACCTGCGACACTGTGCCTGAGTGACAATCTGATGAATCTGGATATCTGTTAGAATGTAGCATGCATTCCTTTATCTTCCCTTTCTGGTTTTAGGGATGTTCTATTCACAGTATTTTAACCTATAACTCCGTATTTTGATCTGCTAAATTTCAGCCTCTATTCCTTGCAGAACCGAACATGACTTCTTCTTCGTATTAACCACAATAGTGTGAAATATACCGCAGGAATGAGACCCTTGAGTTGTTCCCTTTGTTTTGTTTTTTAATTCTTCCCATCTCCTGAAACCCTGGGGGAAAATACACACACACACACACACACACACACACACACACCCATTAACATATGTGTATATACAAATTGGGGAAGTAAACAAATCACATTTCATACATCTTTATATAGATAATTGTGTATAATGTAAACTTGTTTATTTTTGAATCTTAGACTTAAACTCTGACAGGACAATAACTTCTCAAAATCAAAGTTGTCATACTCTATGAGCTTTTGCCAATCATGCATTTGAAAATCTTTAGTTTATATTAACTATTATATCATAGTTACTAAGGATAACATAATTTGGTTTACTAAACAAAAAAGATCTCAAATTTATTGAGAATTTCTGTAACTGATATTTTCTAAATTTCTTACATGGATTATCTCATTGGATTTTGTCTAGTGCTTTCTAGATTCCTCGCATGGATTAACTCATTTAATTTTAAGTCTAGTTCTGTTGTATACAGTCTACAGATAATGATTGATGCTCTAGCAATTATGTAATCTGTTCAAATCCATCTGAGAATTCAGTAGTGAAATACAGACTCCAGCCAAATGAAGAGGTCCTAGAAAGGAACACAATGCAGTAAACTTATAGTGTGGTTCTGAGACAGGAAATACACTAGGGATACGTTAAAAATATATAGTTATTGTAAATTAAGCTTCTAGATTTAATATCAACAGTTTCAGACACTTTTCACAATAAAGGAACATTTTGACATTTTTTTTCTGGGGTATGTAAGTGTCATCTATCATCGGGAATCTGGGGTTACAGAGAAGCTGCAAAGCAGAGGCTGAAGTGCTCAGTCTTGGAACAGATCTCAGTTGAAAGAAGTAAACATCAAGTAGTTTCCAACTAAAGTGAAATTCACTTATCTATATATTTAAGAAGATAAGTGGAGACATTGAATAGGAGTGCATACACATGAACTTTTTAGAATAAATACAATGATATTGAACCATATGCTGGTACATAGGAAATAAATTGACTGTTACATAATAACCTTCTATCCTGTGATCTTTCCATGTCACTTAGTTCCAGGAGGTTGTTTACTTGTTGCTGTTGATTCTTTGGAATTTTACACATAATCATCTGAGAACAAAGATAATTTCATTTCTTGTTTCCCAATCTGTACACTTTTATTTGCTTTTCATGTCTTATTTTTCTTTAGCCTGATGATGGTCTGGATTCCATTAATTGATTTTCAAGTTTTGAAACAGCAGGCATACCTGAAATAAATCTGACTTGGTTTAAGCATATTATTTTTACATATATATATAAGGTATATGTAAACATATATATAATATATATATATACTATATACTATACATATAAAATTGGTTGGATTCAGTTTACTAATATTTTTGTTCAACATTTTTTCATTTGTGTTTGTGAGAAATATTGGTCTGCAGTATTCTTTGATTATAATGTCTTCATATGGTTTATGCATTAGCTTAATGCTGGCCTCATAAAATTAGCTAGAAAGTGCTTGCTTCTGTTATACAGAATTGGTATTTTTTTTTCCTTAAATATTTGGTAAGATTCACCACTGAAACTGTTCAAGTCTGTTACATTCGTTTGGTGGAAGGTTATTTTCTATTGATTCAATTTTTTATAGGCCTCTTCAGATTGTCTGTTTCTCCTTGTGTGAATTTTGGTAGTTTGTGTCTTTTGACAAATTGGTCCATTTCATCTAAGCTATCAAATTTGTGGGTACAGAGTTGTTTACAATATTTCTTTATTGTCCCTTTGATGTCCATAGGATTAGTAGCAACGACCCTGCTTTTATTTCTGCCATTGGTAATTTGTATCTTCTCTATTTTTTCTCTCTCTCTCTCTTTTGGCTAGGGTAGCTACAGTTTTATTAATTTTAATTATCTTTTCACAATACCAGTTTTGGGGTTTGTTGATTTTCTTTGTAATTTTTCTGTTGTCAATCTGACTGATTTCTACTCTGATTTTTATAATACCTTTTGTTCTTTCCACATCTTTTCAATTGTGAATTGTGCTGCTATAAACATTCTAGTGCAGATGGCTTCTTTATAGAATGTCTTGTTTTCCTTTGGGTAGATGCCCAGTAATGGGATTGCTGGATCAAGTGGTAGTTCTACTTGTATCTCTTTGAGGTATCTCCATATAACTTTTCACAGAGGTAGTACTAGTTTGTAGTCCCACTAGCAGTGCATGAGTGTTCCTATCTCTTTTGATTGACACTTATGTGCACATGTAGTAGTAACATTCACTGGTGTCCAGTAGGTAGGAGAGGGGAGGGGTGGATGGTATATTCACAACTAATGGGTACGGTGTGCACCATCTGGGGGATGGACACACTTGAAGCTCTGACTCAGGTGGGGCAAAGGAAATATATGTAACCTGAACATTTGCATCCCTATAATATGCTGAAATAAAAACAAAACAAAACAAAATTATTTTTTTCTGCTTGCTTTAGTAGTAAATTGTTCTTTTGTCTCTAGTTTCCTAAGGCAGAAGCTTGAATTATGAATGTTAGATCTTTCTTCTTTTCCAATATGTGACTTATAATGCTATATATTTTCTTCTAAGCACTTCTTTTGATGTATTCCACAAACTTTGATTAACTGCATTTTCATTTTAATATATTTCAAAAAATTTTGATTTCTCTTAAGACTTCTTCTTGACCCATATTTTTAGATAACATTCTTTTATCTCCAAATATTTGATGTTTTCCAACTCTTTGTTATTGATTTCTAATAGATTTCACTCTGGTCTGAGAACATACTCTGCATGATTTTTGCTTTTTTTAAATTTTCACCTTCGTGTTTTATATAGAACATGGTCTCTCTGGGTGCATGCTCCATGAGAGTCTGAGAGCATGCATATTTTGCTACCGTAGATGATGTACTCTGTGAATGTCTTTAATTTGGCCTGTAGTGTGTGTCACTATGTTGTGATCTTCACAAGTATTTCTCAGCTTCTCCCTCTTGTGTGAGACAGGAGGAGGGAACAGCCTGGAGATTGGCAATCTTTATTCTGCCACATTTGATAACATGCTGATAGAGTCTTTTCCCTTCTTGAGTAGGTCTTTGTTTTGGAGAACACTCTGGGTATATTTTCTTTTGAAACATACCCATACTACATTTTCTCTTTATCCTGCCATAAAATACCAGAGTTGTTTCTTGGCTGTTCACTATGAGAACCTGGTGGGCTTCTTAAAAGTAAAACCCATGAAGGTATGGGGACCCCTCCCCTCAGATGGCAGCCCCAGGAGTTTCCCACTCTCGGGCTAGTCCACATTCAGCTCCTGGCAATCTTTCATAATTAGCAGTGAGGTGCTCCTGCCAGTGAATTGTTCCAGAGGCTTCTCTCCCAGGTATGAAGATCTGAACTGTGATGCTCTGTATTTACCTCTCTTCAGATGTTAGGGTGGCAGTTCACCCTGCAAACTCAATTCTATGAGGGGTCCAAGAAAAGCCGTTGGTTTTCATTTTTTGCAACTTTTTTTTGTTGTTATGAGTACAGAAATAATGACTTCAAGTTCTTTGCATATCAAATTTGAAATCTGTAACAACACTTGGAAGAAGGTGAAGCTGGAACACAAAGGTAGAATTTCTTCTCACCGCAGGAAACTTCAGTTTTGCCCATACATTTTGAGCATATAGTCAGCTGGAGTCCCAGAAAGCTTGTCATGTCTTAATATTTTAAAATCCAATTCCATTTCTTATTAATCACTTGAGATCAAAGAAAATCGTATAAATCTTATCAAAGAATGTCAGGGGTTTCAACCATGTTTTAGATGGCGACAACCACCCTAGTGGATTTTAATTATCCATCTTGTGCTCAGCATTTAGAGTGTTTATTTTTTGCTCTCAGAAGATGTTAATAAACAGGAAAAAAATATTAAACCAGGCATGTGAACCAAAGGTGAATTCACCAGGCAGAAAAGATAGGATACCCTCACAGACCGAATGTAAATTCTGTAGCAACCAGAGTGTTCTCTAAAAGAACACTTTTGTATCCGTAAGGGCTTGTCACAAAAGACAAAGGGGGATGCAAAGCCCCCCCATTTAAATCGGCCTTATAACCAAATCAGATTCTGAATAAAATGTTAATAAAAAGCAATTCACTAAAGGGAGGGATTCAGAGAATCGGAGAAGAGATTCACCAGGGCAGAGAAGGTGAATCAGGGAAACGGAGCCACAAAGGGCTCTGTGGGCACCATGCTCGGTTCCAGGGGCCACTGCTCCGTCCGAGGTCACCTTCAGCTCCACTTTTGATACACCAAGTTATGTCAACACAAATCACGGGGAGAGACGCTACAAATAGTGATATTTATTCAGGAATAGGCACTGCGATGGGAATGTGAGAACCATAGTAAACTACGTGTGTATTCAAGGAGATAAAGGGAGACAGGATTTTAAAAGAAAAATGAGGAAGATTATTGTTTTGAGATCATTATTCTTAGCTACAAAGATTGATAATAAGTGAGGTACTGGTCAGAGTTTGGACAAGCAGTTACTGGACAGATGTCCGTGTGTGTGTGTGTGTGTGTGTGTGTGTAAGCTTGTGATGGCCTTTGTGCAAGGTTGTATTAATAGTTTTCGCATTCTTATGTGATAGTTCTCATTATTGGGCATTCCTGCATGAGAACTCTCCCTTCATGGCCTTCCCTGGCTCCATCAGTCAGGGTTTTTAACACAAGGGACTCTTGATTCTTAAAACTTTCACATTACTACCTGAATGTAAGGTACCTGTACCTTTCATGTACTACCTGAAAGCTGGAATGAAAATGTACCTCCTTTCTTACTTCCCCATCTCAACTGGGACACTGTACATGGAAAACATAGCGCTAAAGACAAGAGACGAAGTGATGATTTTTACTGCTATTCACTGTTCTTCCATAGACCTTTTGCAGTTAGTAGAAAATGCTAAATATAAACATTATTGCTTTTTACAGGGGATGATAATTTGGTTTGGATGCAATCATCCTATCTAGTAGCTATTGTTAATAATGTCTGGGTGGTATATTAGATTCCTATCATTGCTGAAATAAATTGCCACAGAGTGAGTGGCTTAAAACAACACAGATATATTATCTACAGTTCTGGAAGTCAAAAGTCCTACAGTCAAGGCATTGGCAGGCCTGTGTCCTGTGGGCCATAGGGGACAGTCGTCCCCTTGTGTTTGCAGGCTTCAAGAGGCTGATCACAGTCCCCAGGTTCTTGCCCTTCCCTCCACCTTCAGCTCCAGCGCAGTGAGCACCTTCACCTGCATCTCACCTCTGCTTCCATGGTCATCTGTCCTTCCCTGACCCTGTCTTCATCATGGCTTCATCTTCTCTCTCCTCTGACCCCCTACATCCCTCTAATAAGATATTTTTACAATGCATTAGAACTACCTAGATAATCCAAGGCAATCTCCCATTCAAAATCCAGAATTTAAGGGTATCTAAAGTCGTTAGCCATATAAAGTGACATACACAGGCTCTGGGGACCAGAACATCAACATTTTTGGGGGGCTTCTATCCAGCCTATTGCAGCTGTTCATACACATTCACACAGCTATAGAGCACTCGGTGAGTCCAAATTTAGGTTTATGTCACACACACATGTGTACACGTACGCACATACACACACGTCAGCATAAATGTAGGCCGTGGGCATTTTGACATTCCACTCTCATTAACCCCAAACACAAATTGTTTCTTTCCTTGACTGGTTGGAACTTCTATTTAAATTTATCAGTCAATGAGTTAAAGGAGTTTCTAAATTTATTGCTGCTGTTCATAAGAAAAAGACCCTGCATGACCAGTTTGACCAGTTGAAAGCAAGTCCCAAATCCAGAATAATGAGATGTGATTGTGGAAAAAGTATTTTAAAGAACTTAAAGCTAAAATAATAAAATTATGTCATCTAGGATAACTGAAATTATATGTAGACTATCCAGAAAAAGCTATATAATAACTACATTGACTATACTCATATGTACTCCTGGGCTTCAAATATCTCTATTCATAACTGGAGCTTGTCAAGAGGAAGATGAAAGATTTGGCCAAATTGTTGAAAGTTCTTGGGGCTGTTGACACTGAGAAGAAATAATTTATTTAAGAAGTGAGATAAAAAAGACACATTCTTTTCCAAATATTCTAAAAATTAGATCTATTTAAATGTGGTATCTTGTAAAGAACAAACGTGTTTTATATTGTTATGACTCTTAGTATCAAAGTTAAAACTCAAATATTGACTTTTCTCATTTCCAAATCTGCCTTTTGTGCACAACATCATATTGGTCTGCAATGGTTTATGTCACTTTATTGAGAGAATCAAATGACAAATACACAAAAACACAAAGCAGAACCTGCAGAGCAATATGGCAGATTGCATAAAGTGTAGATGCTGGACCCAGATTACCCCAATACAAATCCCAACTGTACTAATTATTAGCAGGGGCTATGGTTTGGATATGGTGTGCTTGGTCTCACCAAGTTGCATGTTGAAATTTGATCCCCAGTTAGAGTTGGGGCCTGGTGGGAAGTGTTTGGGGGTGAATCCCTCATGAATGGCTTGGTTTCTTCCTACTATAATGAGTCAGTTCTCCCTTTATTGGCTCACAGGTTGTTTAAAAGAGCCTAGCACCTTCTCCTCTTTCTGTCTTTCTTCCCCTCACTGTGTGATCTGCACATGCTGTCTACCTTTGCCTCCTGCCATGAGTGGGAGCCGCATGAGTCTCTCACCAGAAGCAGGTGCTGAAGCCACACTTCATGTAGAGCCTGGAGAACGATTAGGCAAATAAACCTCTTTTCCTTCTAAACTACCCGGCACCAGTTATTCCTTTATAGAAACACAAACGGACTGAGATAGCCGGTTTCTCCTTTGTAAAATACTATTAAATTTCCCCAAGTCACAGGGGCTTTTTCCATGAAAAATAAAGAAGTTTATATCATTAAGATATTTTGCAATGGATAGGAAATCTATAAGTATTAGCTAATGTAAATAATAATTATTCTCTAGCACAAGAGCAGAACTCAGTAGTTTTAGCTTCTTTTTATTTCCAACATGGAAAATGTTACCTTAGAAATGAATTAGCATATATTCTTACATTGTGAAGGAATTTCTAAAATTCAGAGAGTGGAAGAAATGCATTTGAATATGATAACACCTTGAGTCTCTTTTCTAATGTGAAATTTTCCTGTTTACTTCTCAGGATAGAGTTAAGTAGAAGTCATTTCCCAAACCAGATATTTTCACAACTTTTTCTATAATCTTCAATTCTAGGTTCTTCTAAATTAGATCTTAAACAGAAAGATTTGCATTTTCACTGGAATAGGCATTTTTATGTTAACATATGCCACAGAAGAAAAATGAAAAAGGTGACTATACATAGATATCTTGGCACCTTCCCATAGCAAGTTCAACGTACACCTAATTTACAGTAATATTTTTAGAAATCTTAATTGGTAGTTGTCTGAAAAATGCAACAGTAAAGCAAGAATTTTATGAAAATATTTACTTTTTCTCATTATTTGCAGGTGGAATAATGCTAATTTAGTGAATATCAATGTCCTATCTCTGCTTTGTTCACAGGTACCGGGATTCCCAAGAATATACATAATTCCCAAGAATTAACATGTTTGATTCATACTCTAAATTAGGCTAAAGTGAGCCCATCTTTTCTTTCAGGTATTATTAAAAAAAAGTGTAATTTGGATAGAGCACTAATATAAGTTTCTAGTCTGTTTCTAAAACTTAAGTCCATAAAGACGTCATGTGTAGGAAAGTATGGATTCACTATACATTTATTGCGGCTGTGTTATCTGTGTGCTCACAGCTTTGAACTGAATACACTGTAATGGATTCTCAGCTTCTTCTATACTACAAATGTATTCCTCTTAATAATGCCAGAAAATAATTAGACAGTGAATGAAATGCATCTATCTATTATAAGCTAGTACTAAATGTGCATTTCAATTTGGTACTCTGAAATTTATATGTATCAATATATGCTTTCGAAATTGGTGTAATTGTTCTGAAGTATAAAGACGTTAATAGAGGAAACAAAACATGAAATGTTGAAAACAGATGGTTTCTGTATTTTAAAAAGGAATTTTGTTTTCAGAAGGATTTCTTTTCACTTTTTGCTTCATAGCTGATCAGGGTAAATTGGATTTAAATGATTTGTTTAAGAGCTCAGTACTAATCTTGTACAGCTTGAGAAGAATCTTCAATTGATTAATAGATTTCATGTCACGATTTTTTTTTTACTGGGTCTGTGTGGTTGTACAAGTGTGTAAATAAGGTGAAATTAAATCTTAACTGAGACTATCGCTATTCAAATGATTTGTCTTCCACAAATTCTGTCCTAGCTTATTTCAAACCCCTAAGCCATTCAATATTGAGTACGTATATAGCTTACATTTTCCTTTTTAGCTTTTTTTTTTCTTTTATTTCAGCATATTATGGAGGTACAGATTTTAAGGTTTCAAATAATGGCCTTGCCTCCCCTCCCCCAACAAGTCTGAGCTTCAAGTGTGGCCATCCCCCAGACGGTGCACATCTCACTCATTATGTATGTATATACCCGCCCCCCCTCACCCCTCCCACGGGCCCAATACCCAATTAATGTAATTCCTATGTGTCCTCTTGGGTGCTGATCAGTTAATACCAGTTTGCTGGTGAGTATATGTGGTGCTCGTTTTTCCATTCTTGGGATACTTCACTTAGTAGAATGGGTTCCAGCTCTATCCAGGAAAATACAAGATATGCTATATCACTATTGTTTCTTAGAGATGAATACTATTCCATGGTATATGTATACCACATTTTATTAATCCACTCATGAGTTGATGGGCACTTGGGTTGTTTCCACAGCTTTGCAATTATGAATTGTGCCGCTATAAACATTTAAGTGCAGATGTCTTTTTTGTAGAGTGTCATTTGATCTTTTGGGTAGATGCTCAGTAATGGGATTGCTGGATCAAATGATAGATCTACTTGTATTGCTTTAAGGTATCTCCATATTGCTTTCCACAGAGGTTGAACTAGTTTGCAGTCCCACCAGCAGTGTAGGAGTGTTCCTATCTCTCTGGATCGATGCCAACATCTATTGTTTGGGGACTTTTTGATAAAGGCCATTCTTACTGGAGATAAGTGATATCTCATTGTGGTTTTGGTTTGCATTTCCTTGATGATTAGAGATGTTGCTTTTGTGTGAATTTTTAATGGCTTAAGATTTATAAAAATTTCAGCCTTATCAATGCATTCATAGGAATTTTTCTGCTTGAATTCCCCAAAATTTTATATGTCACATTTTAAATTCTAAGTATGTTATCCTCACTTCCAAAGCTTTTTATTCATTTTTCAGAACGTATATTTTTTCTCCTTCCTTTTTGCTATTTTTCTCAACAAACAGGTTGTAAAGTTCATTAAGTTTATTAAAACTTTTATATCAGCCAAGAAATTCACATTTTTCAAATCCTACGTATTCATTCCACAATGCTGCCGTAGGTGGGATTAAAGTAACAGTTATTTTCTTTATATTATCGCCATTTTTATTTCTAAATTATGGCATCTATTTCACGTCTTGTTCGTGCTGCTCATAACAAATACCATACATGGTGATGGCCTATAAACAATGAATTTCTTTGTCACAGTTTTGGTGCTCGAAGTCCTATATCAGAACACCAGCATAGTAGGGTTCTGCCCGAGGGTCCTCTGCTGGTCGCAGACTACAGACTTCTCACTGTATCTTCACAGGGCAGAAAGTAGACAGGGAAGAAAACAAGCTCTCTTTCAGCTTCTCTAATGTCACTCATCTCATTCATGAGGATCTGTCCTCATGAGCTCATTTAATCCTAATTATCTCCCAAAGGCCCCACCTCCCAACACCATCACATTGGGGAGTAGAGTTTTAACATTCACATTTTGGAAGGATCGAAACATTCAGTCCATGAACATGTGAAACTAACCGTGGGACATGGTAAAGAGAGAGTTTGAGCTGAAGTTTTAGAAGGAAATAATGTGATATCCTAAACACAATAATGGTCATGAGATAATGTGTTTAATTCTAGAGAGATGAAAGGAACTAACGGTTCAAATGGCATTTCAAGGATACTAGAAATTATGGCACTTCTGCAAGTTTGTGCATTATGTGCTTTGATTCAATTCCACCCTTGAGAGGTAAAGTCGGTTTGTTTCTATCTAAAAAAGAACAAATTTGACATCACAATTTTTTTAGTCCAGCAATTTAAAACTTAGAATTACATTATACTGGGGAACAGATCCCAGCAACATCATCGTCGGTGGTGATATTTGGAGTTCATGCATTCAGGTGGAGCAACAGCACCTTTATAATTATTTCCTACATATCTCTTGAGTAAGGACAAATGCAACAGTGCATTTTCAAAGCTTGAAAAGAATGACAACTCAGTATTTGCTCAGGTTACTAAAATTTTGTTTTGCTTATAAAGCAGAAGTTAAGGAGTGAATATATTATGATAGAATTGTGAGGGGACATGGCTTTGGCCTGCTGCCTAGTTCCTCAGGCAGCCAAATCAATGTTCAGCAGCTTTATTGACTTCAGTGAGTGCAAAATCAGATTATTCAGAGCAGCTCATGATAGCTTACTTCATTTTAAACCATGATGGGCTAGTGAAAACCAAGTGGGTCAGGGCAACAGAATAAGAGGAAGAAGAAAATAAGATTCTACTTTATTACAAAAAGGAATTCTTCTTTCTATCATACGGTCATACTCATGTTTTTATTTGTATGCATACATACATCCTACCACATTTTAAAAAGGAATCTTTCTAATAAAAGGCTCCAAAAAATGCCAGCAAATGAACCTGTGTTCTTAGTGTTCAGAAATGGTAAATCCCAAAACATGAGATATTCATGGCTGTACATTTTAAAGAAAATACCATGTAATTTTCAATAAACTTTTTAAACCCACTCTAAAAAGATGGGCTTCTACTCATACTTATTTATACATATTAGTATTATTCTGATATTCAGCCATTGGCAGATGAGTAAATTATATAATAGCAGAATAAATTTAAAATATATGTAATAATATCTGGGTATGACAACTTACTATTGAATATAGACAGTAACCGCATCGTGCATATTCTTGGTGGTCTTAGGCACATAAAATTTTAAATTATGATTTAAATTAATCTTTCATGTCAAGTATCAATACAATGTATTTGTCTTTTTGATGGGATGACACTTGAAAAAATTCAAGTTAGAGATTATACATTTATTTTGTTAGAAGAAATTGTGTTAGTTAACAAAGCTAACCATTTAAATAGGTATATTCTCATATTAAGTATCTGCAATAATTAATTCCAAATGAATTTTATTTTGAGAACACTGCTTATAAAATATTTTTGAGATTTAATCCAATTAATAAACTCTTCTATAAATTATCTATTTCATGACTCAAGAATATGAGGTAGAAAACAAAATAAAGAATATATAATCTATATTATATATTTCTATGGCATAAATTTTATTTTTTTCTATAATAACACATTTGATCTAAACTTCATTTGCAATTGTTTGAGAGAGTAAAACTTTTAATATGTTATCCTCGACTTAGTTTAAATGGTGAGTTTAATTCTGTGAACTACATGCTTTCTACTTTTATTGCATTAAACTATGATCACATATAAACTGAAAGTCTTTCCAGCATCTATCAAGTTTTGAAAACTGTAGAAAGTAGAAAGAGTATGGGGAAGAAGAAAGTAGAAAGAGGGAACACAGTCTCAGAACTGGTTTTCAGCTTGCAATGAGTGACACAGACCACAGTCAACTGATGTGATGATATGATGTTGCTTCACTCTCCCTTGCTCATTAGTCTTGCTGGCAATTAAAAAAAAATCTCAGTCTTCCCAGCTTATATATTCTTGTCTTTTGCAGTTTTTAGGGTAGACTGAGGCAGTGTAGGCTATCACAATGGGGAATATTATTAAACACATCACAGACACTGAGGTCCAATGGTCAGATTTGTATCTCGGATTTGACTACTCACGAGCAGAGCTTGCTCAGGGAAATTGTTTCAATCCTCTGTGCCTCAGTTTTTCCACATGTAAAACGAGGATAACAATAGAAGCCAACACGGGATTGTTGTGCTACATGATATAATCCATATAAAATTCTTAGAATAGTGAATATTCAATAAATTATTTTCATTTATCATGTTTGTAGTCATGATAAAGCATTCAGGATAGTAATTCAATAAGATATATCTGTCTTCATTTCTGTCTAAGACTTATGAAAAAGTCTGTGGCAGACCTTCAGCAAACACAAAACATGTGGTCACCTGTTCATCAATTTAATATGCAATTGATTTTTTAAAAATTAAATTCATAGTAGGTTCTAATAAGCCTACACCCCCATACATACATACATATATTCGCCACAGAATAACGTGATATTTATTAAACATTGTATGGACTGGACATTTGTGCCTCCCCAAAATTTATATGTGGAAACCCTCATCCTCTACATACTGCTATTTGGAGGTGCGACCTTTGGAAGGTAATTAGGGTTAGGTTAGGACCTGACTGTGAAGCACCCATGATGGAATAAAGCGTTTATAAATAAGAGACATGAGATCTCTCTCTCCCTCTCTGCATAAAAGTACCAAGGCATGGCAAAACCAAAACAAACTCCCTCATGAAACCCCAATCAGGCCAGCACACTGTTCTTGGACGTCCAGCCTCTATAACGGTGAGAAGTGAATTTCTGTTGTGTAAGCCACCCAATTCATACTAATTTGTCCTAGCAGCCTGAGCTGACCAAAACAAACACTAAGTTAATCTTAGTAATTATAATTATAATCAAGTAAAAATAAATGACTAAGTCATGAGTTACAAGTGTCTGCAAAAGTGATGTTAATGTAGATATATTTTTCATGAGAGATAGTAGGTGTTACAATTACCGTATTTACAAAGGATATATATATATATATATATACACATATATATTTTCCCTAGGTTCACTAGAAATTCATCAAAATGTAGTAATTTCATAAAGACTTGACGTATAAAGTCAAACTCCACATCACCTTTGCTAAACAAATAGAAAACAGTGAGACATGATGAGAGAGCTTTCATGCAATCAAAAGTCTATATACATCCATGTATTTAAACTTCAATATAAATAATGGTACCATATTTTTTACACTTGTGAAAAAAGATTAACAATTTTTAAAAAGCCTAAATGAATTTAGAAATGTTCACAATTTTATTGATTTGTAAATATGTATATGACCAATTCCTGAAATCTTAAAGAAAATTAAAATTTAATTTCAAGGTCATAATTTGGTCCATTAAAAGGTCTATGTGTCATAATTTATGTATTTCATATATATTTATTTATCAGATAATAAGTAAAGAATTAATGCCCTTAAGTAATACAGCTAATGGGAATTGTAAAAAATTTTTTTGATTTTAGTAATTGGTTCCACACCCTCTTTAAAACTTATCACTGTAGAATGGTATGATTATCACCTTACACACATATATTTTTCCCAATATATTTCAGCACTGCATTTTGATGTGTTTCTGTTAAGGTTTTGATGTATGATTTGGTCTAACTATATATATTGTTAAAAGATGCCCTTTGGACTTGATTGTGTAGGTGACCTTAATGCTAATAAGGTGGAGATGAGATGTCTAATGAACCTGTATATAAAAAAATGATAGATGGCTTATTTGGAATTCTATAGATGCAGCACTGCCAAGCCTGCTGTGGAGTATTTGGATCATAGCTAATTTTAGAGAGAGCTTTTATGGATTACAAAGAGACATGAAAATTTTAATCATTTTCACATACTGTATTGCCTGAGGTAACAAAAATCCATTAAACAAGGATTGTAAGCTTTGTTTTAAACTAGATCCTAAATTATTTCTTGATGTATAGTCAACACAGGCTCTGGAAGATCAATCAGAGTTGCTAAGGCATATTAAAATAAACTTGTTTAATTTTAATTGCTCCTATGCCTGACCCTCTGGGGTGCAGCTGTTCATGAGACTTAATTACTTTTCTTCCTGATAGGAGTTTCATTTTAGGTTTGGGATTTTATTACCCCCTGGAAGGCATCTTAACTACTCTAATATTTATTTACTTTTAATTCTGATGTCTTTTTCTGCACAGTGGATAATTTACTAACACCTAGAAATGTTTATTCAGTATATCTTTGTAATTTTTAAGGGGTTAAAATTTTTCCAAAAAAATTATTTGAATGAAGAGTTAAAACATTTTTGTGAGTGTGCATGTGCATACACACACGCACACTCATGTTCCACATGAATGTATCCTTACAGAATCCTGATGGTTTGTAATCATTCAAATTAGCTTTGTGACATGTTGTTCATTATATCCATCATTTTGTCAGGGCCTTATTATTCTTGAATAAATTCCTAATTGTGACATTATTCCTAAGGGAAAGTAAGTTATGTTTTATTATAATTTGATTTATGAGGAGGTTTTAGGAAATTTATCTTTTACAGGAAAAAATAACTGTATCTTTCTCTACATTAAGGGAAATATCAGGAGTTTACCAAGGAGAGTGGACAACATGTGTACGACTGTGTAATACCATTCCCTCTATCTGTCTCTAACACTCACTGTGGTTTAATTTTCAATTTATACTCACAGCACTCATTTGACCCTTTTGTAGGGAATATTTTTTATTTTCACTCAATGTCTCCAGCACTCAGCATAATTCTTGGTAAATAGGAGGTAGTATATACATTGATTGAATTGATGTATGAATAAATATCATGCATATTTGGGAAAGATCAACCTGGTATGTTATAGTAATTTAAAAAAGAAAAACAACTGATGGTCTCTTTTATGGAGGAGACTCAAGTCAATATCAAAATATCCAAATATACAGAATACTGAGGATGATTTCCAATAGGAAAGATGGAAGATGGAAGGTGACCAGCAAGAAGGTTCTCTCAATAGCAGAAGGATACAAGAGAAGTAAGGAGGGACATCCAGATAAATGAAAATACATTTTGAGGACTATGCTTACACATAAGTCTAGACAAGATCAGTTCTTTTTCTTGTCCTATCTAAAATATTTTTGTTTTCAAAAGAGAAACTAAAATCTCACATATTCCATTAAATTTTCTCATCATGCTATGCCAAATCTACTTGAATCTTGATTTGTTAGGTATACTTTCAATCTTAAAAGGCTGTGTTGGAATTCTAATCACTAAAGGCTATATTAGTGTGTCTAATGGATGCCAATTAATTAGTAAACCTTGGGCCATTGTTTTTCTAATTTTATTTCACATAAATTGATATAAAAGATTAAAAATGGTCAACAAATATTAGTGTCTTGTGGTTCTTGCATACTTCCTTTAATTATTATTTAGGTGCTGATCTAAGTATTAATAACTCAACTAAAAATATTTGAAACCCAAATCAAATGCAACCCATAGTGACTAAATTGTTGATGGGACTATACATATGTTTTTGAACTTCCTATCATTTTTGTATTCCAATAAAATATTAGGATTTCATGTACTTATAGTGCTTAATATAAGATCATAAATGCAAAAACTATCATATCATACATTTATTTGTTTTTTGCTTCAGATTTTGAATTGTTTTAAGATATCTAAATTTCTAGGTTTTCCTAGAAATGTATAAAAATATTTAACTTCTGTTTATTTACTAAGAAAAGTCATATCAACTAAGGTTAGACAAAGGTAACTAAATGACTCATAAAGTGGCAAGAAACTAATATTGGATTTCCTTGAGTTATATTACATGTCTCTACATGCTTGTGTTAGGTTTCTGCCATTCTATGATTCCTTTATGAGACACACAAACACATACACAAAAGCACGCACACACATGCACAGCTGTAGTGAACTGGAACCTTATGTTTGAATCAAACTTTGGTTGAGTTATTGTCTACTCTGCATGTATAGGAAATTTTATGTTGATGGAGTATCTTTAATAAATAAATATGAAATTTAGAACTCATCATTTATAGTCATCTTTTTGTATAATATAATTACCAGGTTTTTCTGTTCTATATTATTGAACTTATAGGTAAAGATATTTTAAAATGATTTTGAGATGACCTTTCTATACGATGTAACTTAATATTTAGAATTTGTTAGAGGAGTCACTCAAGTGAAAAATTGGCCTGGCTTGTTACTGTCACAATAACTTCCTTTTAGCTATTTACCCCTATCCCCCTCATTTGAACAATGCGACACTTACATGTATTTAATATCACATTTTCCTTAGATCTCAAGCTTTGCCTAAGTGTTGCATGGTATTTGTTGAAAGAAAGCCCCTGAAAACACCATGGAGACTTTTGGCCAAAATGAGAGCTTAGCAGAAAGTCACATACAACCTTGGTGACCTGGGGACAGACTCATTTACCAAGGCTGACAGATTCAAAAACTCAATCATTGCCTTAAATACCCGAGGGCAGGCCATAACTTTTAAGCCCTGGGTATCAGATATGCAGGAAAAATTTCTCATGATTTAACATGAAATTCTTAGGCAGTGTTTTACACTAATGTTAAAAAGAAGAAATATTTATTTTAATTTATGCATAGAGAAACCAAGGAGTATTAGAAGTACCAAATACTAAAATGATGTAATGTGTTCTACATTTTTAAAACTTCTTTATGTATCTTCATTCACATGTGGAGACAATGTTTACATGAAATGTTTGCTAGTATTTAAAAAGCTATTTAAAAAAATCACAAAACTGCCTTTTCGGTGTTTTAAAATCCTTCACCAAGTATTATTAAGTTTCTATTGTCTTAAAAGCATTGCAATATATTTTGCGTGGTGAACAAGGTAGATCTTCCCCTTGCCATTAGGGAACTAACATTAGAATATTTACATAAAAAATTATTACAGGAAGGAGGCTTGCGTGTGATAAGAGCAGGAAAGAGAAGGCTAACAAATTTATTATTATTTTGATTTTATAAAATTGGGGGCAAGAACAGGTTTTTACTCATAAACTCAGAAAAAGCACCCATTTTTTAAGGGAGAAGGACATACCAGACTATTTAGGCACATCTCCCAAATAGACCCAGTTACCAAATGCTGGAAATTGTTACTGCCAGTATATATTGAGATGCGTAGGAACGCCAGAAGATGAAATCAATTTGGCATGAAAGAAGAAAAGTTCAGTTTGATTATGAAGTTGTCTTGATTATGAAATGAATGGAGTAAAATGAAGTAAAAATATCCATGAGATATTGATCAGTGTAGAGATGGGAGAGAATGGCTACAGCAAAGAAAGGATGTCAGAATAGGCGTGAATTGAAAAGTCACCGATATATGTTGGAATCTTTTTGCACTTGTTGAATTGAAATGGAAGAAGAGAGAGAAATAAAAATAAAAGGACAGAGCTTATATACAATATAAGATATAGAAAAGGAGCAGGATTTCAACTTTATACTTAAACATTATAATGCTGGTCTCATACTCAGTTTGACATGACAAGCTGTTTCATTAATCATAACATTTCAAAATATTAAGTAGCAAATTCAGTGTGGAATGATTCCACCATTTCATAAAAAGACTATTACAGTTTTAAAAATTCATCCTAAAAAGTCATCCTTTATTTTCTTTGATATCAAGAAACTATAACCAAAAATTTATAAAAAACATTACAACAAAACCAACAGTACCTATCAGATGTATGCAAATGTAACACTCTCGTGTAGAAAGTAGAACTTGAAAAATAAGGATATATTCAGAAATGAAGAGACACCTTATAGTACTCATAAAACTTTATTTAGATATATTTATTTCAGCAATCAAAGAGAACAGTTGAAAGGAATACTCATGAACGGGAAAATAAAAAATGATTAGTGGTGTGTGTAAAGTTTTCCGGCGGCAAAAGAAACAGAGAGAGAGAGAGTGGGGCCTAACAAAGTGGCTTTATTGAGCGCTCCCGGGTGAGGTTCGGGCCCCAAGAGAGGGGGGCCCAAGAAGTCATGTCTGTTTGGAAGGGTGTGAGCCTTTATGCCATTTGGGGTGGGCTAGGGACTTTTGGCAGGAAGAGCCGGGGTGACCTTTGGTGGTCATTGAGAAATGGGAGGGGCTGGTGGTATTTGCGGAATCCAGGAGCCAAAACTTTCTTATCTGGGTGGACACCTGGGTGTGGTTATTCTCAGTGGGGCCTGGCAGTTTGTCCTTGGTGGGTCTGGTCTAGTGAGCCTTTTATTTTTGATATAGGGAGGGGAGGGGGCCCACCACCAGCCTTAGAGTGTGCTAAAAAAAAAAGGAGGGAAAGAAAGACAAATAGACATAGACATAAAGAAAGAATAAAGAAAGGAAAGAAAGAGGAAGAGAGGGAGGGAGGGAGGGAAGAAAGATGAAGCAGAGTTTATCATAAAAATGTACTTTAAGGTGTTAGAAAAAGGTACTAGAAAATGCAGAATAAGAAATAATATTTTTAAAAATCATATATTAAGCTTAGACTGGGTGCGGTGGCCCACGCCTGTAATCTTAGCACTCTGGGAGGCTGAGGCGGGTGGATCGCTCAAGGTCAGGAGTTCGAGAACAGCCTGAGCAAGAGTGAAACCCCGTCTCTACTAAAAACAGAAAGAAATTAGCTGGACAACTAAAAATATATAGAAAACAATTATCCAGGCATGGTGGTGCATGCCTGTAGTCCCAGCTACTCAGGAGGCTAAGGCAGAAGCTCAGGAATTTGAGGTTGTTGTGAGCGAGGCTGATGCCACACCACAGAGTGAGACTCTGTCTCCCAAAAAAAAAATCACACATTAAGCTTAACTATATAAATCTATTTGGTGATATTGGGAAATATTTGGGGCATGAGAGAATATATAAAAATGGTATGAGATTCTCACCTCACAACAAGGTGTGCATAAATATATTTAATTCTTGTCATTGATTATTAAAGGACATGAAGTTTAAGATATTTTAAACTAACATTAATAATTTATTCCAAATAGCAGAGGGCTAAATATCAAAGTATAATCCTAGCACTCTTGGAGACAGAGGCATGAGAATTGCTTGAGATCACAAGTTTGAAACCAGCCTGAGCAAGAGGGAGACCCATCTCTACAAAAAACAGAAAAATTAGCTGAATGCAATGTAGTCCTGTAGTCCCAGCTACTTGGGAGGCTGAGGCAGGGCGATTGCTTGAGCCCAGGAATTTGAGGTTGCAGTCAGCTAGGCTGAGGCCATGGCACTGTAGCCCAAGTGACATAGTGAGACACTTTCTCAAAACTAAATAAATAAATTAAAATTAAAATTAAAGAATAAAATAAAACAAATAAAAATAAAAATCATAAAACTAGATGTAAAAAGTAAAATTAATATGATTGTCCCAATGATAAAACCTCACGTGACTGGCATATGTGTACTTAAGAGATTTATAATCTGCAAAAGAAAACAGAACATGTAGTCATATCAAATATTCATGGAATTTTTCCAGAAGCCCAGAATGTTAGTATTAAAAACATCTAAAACATGGACCATAGAGAAATATAATTAAGAATCAAATAATTGAAGTTGTTAAAAAAATGACTTAGCTCTTTGGAAATTCAAAATTATTCTCAAAAGTAGACCCAGCTGTCATAATTTCTGATTCACCAACATTTGTTTACCATTGTTTGTGTATAACGCAACTGTGATAATGCAACTGTGAATGACAGGGAAGGAAAAGGCCATCATCAAATAAAGGTGAGAAAGTTTAGCATATAGCTTTATTCTCACTTTTTTCTTCCTGTCGCAAATATCAAAGTAAAGTAAAATGTATTCTTATTATTAAGGAAGAAAATAATTTTTTCAAAGTTTAGTAAGTACAAATAATATGTGGAAATTAAATGTATTTCTGGTTAAGTATATGGAAGTAATGAACTATTTTATAAAAAGAACAAAACCAGAATATTTTTGCCACTAGTACTTCTAATAAATTCTGACACTAATAGTCACTAATGTTCTCAATTTTTATGTAATGTTCCCTATATTTTCTGCATAATATGCTGGTCATATTTGAACAAACTAGTATTTTTTACTGCTATACCTATGACCATACTTTTCCAATTTTTATAAAGATAACTTTACTAGAAATGTTTTGTGTAAATATTTTGTATCACTGCTAAAAATGAAGAGTCTATCCCTTCAAAATTAAATTATATTTATTTGAAATTTTGTGTACCAAAACATCTCCAGTAAAATTTGGAGCTAAAGTCAAGTGTCAGGGGAATTTATTTTGAGTGTACTGCTTAGTAGTGATTTGACTTTGGAAATTTCATTGAGATTCTGTTGTCTTATACATGAAAAATGTTAATAATAATATCTATCTCATTAGGGTTGACACCCACTTGGATTTTGATAGGCTGGCAAAGTATAGGCTGTTATTGGATATTATCTACATTGTTCATTGATTCTTTAGCTCAGTCATTCACTCATTTAAAATATATTTTCTGAAACCCTACTTCTATGTTTGAAAATATTCTATGTGTTTTTCATACATTAGTGAACAGAAAAAAATTTCTGGCTTCCAAGAGTTTATATTCTAGTGATTATCAGACCCAAATCATAAAAACATTTAAACAAGTTTAGCATCTCATAGTAAAACACAAAGACCATATGTTTATTGATTTTATTAATAAGTGCCATACTTGTGTAGAATTATGATTTTTCTTTAATAACTAAATTTCAGCAAATTTCAATAAAGTGAACATTAAGTGCATAATTATTATTGATTTTTATTTAATAAATTTTTCATTTAGAATATTGTGAATCTGATTTTCTTACTTCTTGTCCCTTTAAATGACTTTTTTCTTTTTTCTTTGATTCTGAGCCTTCCAACTCTTTTCTGTGTACTAGATAAATGTTTAACAATTTGAGTGATTCATAGGATAGCTATTATTTAAAGATTACAGTATTTTTGGCAATCTACATTAACTAACAACTATTTTTTCTGACTATTTGTATATTTCATCAGACTTACTACCTACTGAGCTAAAACAAAGTAAAGGAGGAAAAATCAAATATTTGTTAAGCTCCTACTTTGATGATTTAATGCCTTGAAATGCCCATAGCAACCATGAGAGATATATATTTCTAACATTATTTAAAGGTGAAAAATGAAGATTAATTGGGTAAATGGAAGAATAAAGGATTGATTCCTAATCTATTTGACCCCATAGTTGATTAATTTTTTTACACAATGTTGACTATGGACAAGTTGTTAAAGAAAATTAGTGTCTTCTCTGTATACACAAGCCACACACAAAAAAGAAAGGGAAATTGATGCAAGACCATGATACACATCTCTAGGAGTAACTGAGATGCACGTGGATTTAAACACATATTTCAGTCAGTCATGGAGCAAATACATGGTAGAGTTAAACGTGGGTTCTGAGTAAGCACTTCGATAGTGTGCTCTTTACATATCTGTGGGCTGAATATGTGAAAATGATTGAACTACAACTTACCATGAAGCAATCAAGATACCTCCAATGCAGAAGTGAATATCTGCTGCTAAAAATTGCTTGTTCACAAAAATATTAATACATACTTCTTGAGCCATCAGGATATTTACTAATAACGTCCACAAAATTTTTCATTGCCCTTTGTCCAAATACCCAGAAACCCAAACTCCTAAACGTTTCTAAGCACTAGCCTCATCAATCATTTTGACAGCCACTGGGCTGGATCAAAAACCCATAAAAAGTTGCATTATGGATGAAAAAACAATGCAGTAAAAAAAACTGTTGAAAATGAAAACCTTCCATCATTCTTACATAGTCAGCCTTCTTGAACTTTCATGCTTCGACAGAAAAGAGAGAATGAAATCAGCAAGTACATACAAACCTAACTTTAAAAACAGATTTGTCTATATTTTGTCAAATGTGTTTTCATAATATTTAATTTTTTCTTCATTATGTGGAGGTAAATATAATACATATTTTAATTTCTTACTTGAATTCTTCTACAATACTGATTGATAAGCAATTCCTTTAAGGCACTTTTCATTTTCTTGTTATGAAACTTCTCATTAATGTTTACAAGCTTGAAAGCTAAAAGGTAATTTTAACTCATATAAAATGCAGGAAACCTGTATGGGCTGTTTTGTTTTGTTTTGTTTTTTATGTGTGTGTGTGTGTTTTCTTTTTTGTTTGAATGGTTTGTTTTAGAAAAAAATACAACTTATTTTTCTAAAAAAATGTATGGTGTTTGAATGATGATGTATTTGGAAAGTTTGGTTTTTGTAACTGAACTAAACTATTTTAGAGTCTACCTTTGAAATAATATTGCCAAATATCCCTTAAGTAAACAAATTAATAAGCTGAAATGAATTCAATTTAATCAGACGGAAAAAGTACAGAAGAATAAATATTATTTTTGCTTTTCTAGAAAATTGTGTAATTATTTGTCTTTTTTAACAACTTACTTAAATAATTTGACTCTTAGTCTAACCAGGGGTCCTCCAACTTTTTAAACAATGTCCCTCAGACAGTTGGAGAGTGCACACTGTGGGCCTGGGACGAGTCAGCTGCTAAGCAGGACAGGCAGCGATGGCAAAAACACCTAGGTGAGCACGGCATGTGGCCCGTGGGCTGTAGTTTGAGGATGTCTGGTCTAAACGAAAGAAATTTTCATCACTTTCTCAACAATTTGTATACTTAAATCCTCTATTTCTGACAAAACAATAGTAACATTGATAGTCTTTTTCCATTTATTGCCTTTCAAATTGTCTGAATTTATTTTTTACAAGTTTCATTAGTTATAAAAAGTTTTCCTAGGGAAAAAAAAACAAGAGGCAGGATAACATGGAGCTGAGTAAGTCTAAGTTTTCATTTTTCTTCCCATAAATGGCTCCCACAAAATGTTTGGCAGCCTGGATTTTATTTTTATTTTTCTCTTTTTCCCTGTTGACATGCTGCAAGATGGCTGGCTCAGCTCTGGATAGCACATCTGTACACAACGATACCCACCCACAAAAAAAGGGACTTTCCCCCACTTTTTGCCCCTTTTAAAGTCAGAAGTCAGCCAGAACACTTCCTTTCCCATTTCATTGGCTAGGATTTCACTGGCCTCTTCCTGATCCAACCACTGGGAAGGTAAATAGAATGGCTATAAATGGCTCTGGTAAGTTACAATTTACCCCTGAGTCATGATGGGGGTGTGGGATAGATACCTGAAAAAAATTGGGTCTCTGCTAGCAAGAAAAGGCGGGGTAATGAATAGCCATTTAATCGTTAGTTGTCAGAATCAAAATGGAGTCACTTGTGTTAAAACCTCAACAAATAGAGCCAGGAAGGCCATGAAGCAAAGGTTCTTACATACATATGCCTGATAACAAAAACTACCACAACCTTACACAGAGGCTACTACAACCTTATTATAAAAAATAAATTAAAAGAAAAAAAAACCTTCTGTGAGGACATCTGCCTAGTAACTAACTGCCTGTCCAACCTTGGATTGATACCACCTTGTTACAGATTCTTGTAGTCAATGGTGATTTTCTCAAACAGTTATGTAATCCTCTTTTTTTTTCTTTAAAAACCTTTGTCTTCCTGAATTCAACCACTGAATTCCCATTGCAATGCTTATTCCCAAATAAATATCATTTTCTTTATTTAAAAAAAAAGTTTTCCTAGAAATAAATCTACCTAAAGTGTCTGAAACATAGTTATTTAGAGATAATTTTCAGATAACGAAACTTAGTAATTGCCCAAGATATTGAATTTGTCTACTTAATTAATTGAGAGCTAGATCCAACCATTAAGAATGTTTTCAGTGAATGAACAAAATTTTGTTGGAAGAATCCCTAATTCTGTATGCTCATGCAACATAATTTTAACCATTTGCAAATAGTATTGCTTTAAAAAAACATATATTTTGACAATGAGGAAACTTATTGAATATTCTCATGGGATGAAGCAAAAGGTTTAAAGTTGTTAAAATAATTTCCTCTTAAGTACTAGTTTTAACAATTGCCAAAGTATAAAAAATAAAGCAAGCAAAAGAACATATTTAACACTTACAAGTGAAGAACGAATCCCTTTTTCAATCTTTATTCTAATTAAGTTTTCCTTGAGAGTTTCCTGAAATGATACAATTTATATTTGTGCAACAGTCTCTTTCCTTTCTAGATTCAGAGTCATCCCTCGTGGGCTTTATCCATTAATAGAGTCACTTCCTTTGCTCTCATCACGTCTTCCCAAGCTCTGATTCTGCCACAAATATTGATCTGAAAATGGACTGCCCAAGGACAATGGGCTCATAAATTGCTAAGTGTTCTTTAAACAATTAGACTCTTTTGCTCTTGTAAAAAGGCATGGTTGCATCTGTCAGCCAGATCAGATGTGGTGTATTGCCTAGAGACCCATCAGACTCCTCAGAAATGATCTCCACATCTGTGCATTTTAGACTTCTCACAACAAATGCACATAATGCCTTTTAGTTCTATGACGTTCATTTCTAAAATAATCTTCATTTGTGGGTATATGTGAACAAGAATAATATAGGAGCATAACACTTCCTTGGTGAGTGCTCAAGGAAAATTCAGGCTCCCAGCAGAAATTTTAAAATTCAGGAGCATATAAAAAGATTCAACTCATATATGAGTTGAAAGCACACTGCAGTTATAAAACGTAAAAGTTATTCCAAAATGACACTTGAATATAATCAATATATCTAATTTCTGAATGAAATGGACTGAACTATTCTAAAACACTACCCACCTATATGTTCCTAGCTTGGTGCAAAAATGCAGCAATGGATATATTATCTTTAAATTAAACACACAAATATTTAAGTAAAGATTGAGGAACTGTAAAACACTTTTATATATTTCAACGTTTAATTCACATAAATTCATTTTTGTTGACTCAGTAACCACCAGCATTTTAATCATTTCCTACTTATCTGTTACATAAGTTAAGATACTTGACAATATAAATAGCAAAAAGTTCTCATTCCTGTACATGATTTAAAATTTTAGTTAAAGTTGTGATTTTCAAACCATCATTAGTTTAGGGCTATCTCCTTGAACTTAACTAGCTCATTTTTAATGAAATATTAGAAACTGAATTATTACTACTTTTTTATTATCATCTGGATTTATAATTTGCTATTTTAATGTTTATTTTTTATCTTGTCAATAAAACAATGAAAACAAAAGTGAATATTTCTGTGTATTCATACACATAACAAATTATATAATTCATTAATTCATGTATTCATTCACTGAATATCATTTCTAATCTACTTAAAATCAGGTACTGTGCTAGCTGACATTTTTCGTTTTTTGTGGAGTTCACAGTGGCGAACAAAAAATAAAACTGCACTTCACATATTCACTTCAATGGGATAAATGTGCTATTGAAATGTATGTGTCTATCTGAAACAGTTCTTTTGAAATAAACACATAACAGGAATGTGCAGCATAAAAGGGCCCATTATTTGGAAAACTGTATTTAGAAAACTTGTACTCTGCTCCTAATGTTAATTAGTTCAAACTACATAAATTTGCTCAAACTATTTGTGCTTTTCTTCTAAATACAGGTTTTCCACAGCATGGAATTTTTTTTTTTTAATTTTAGAAAATTTTGTATTTTAGGAAGACAAAATAAATTATAATTTTATGGTTAGTTACTGATAAATGATAAGAAATGTGTTTAATGTTTATTTATTAGGCCATTAAACATGAAATGTGTGATTTCCAATCAAAAGTTTAGTCTATTATTAATGTTTCAAAGAAGAAGCAGTAGAATTAATCAAAGTATGCTCCTAAACTATCCACATGATTTTGCCATCTTAATGGTAGCTTGTTTATGCCAGCAGCAAAGAAGCCTGGAGAGCAAGTGGTAATGAAATCGGGAAAAGTGTTTTCCACGGCTTGTTGAGACTAAGAAGAGAAAGGTTTGAAGTTACTACTCCAACAATATTGGACCATTTGAAACAAATGGGCAAGGTAAAGAAGCTGGATAGATGGGTTCTGCATGAAGTAAAGGAGAGTAAGAAGAGAAATCAACTGGAAGCTTTTCTTCTTTGCTATCATGACATAAAAGTGAACCGTTTCTACACTGCATTGTTACTTGTGATGGAAAATGGATTCTTTTTCACAATCACAAGTGTTTGGCACAATGGTTGGATAAAGATGAAGTGCTGAAATACAGTACAAACCAAATATTCATCAAAAAAAGCTAATAGTGTCTGTTCGGTAGTTCAGCACTGGCATTATCCACTACAGCTTCGTGAAACCTGGTTTTGCCTTAGATTACAGCAGATGTCTACTGCAACCAATTGAATAAAATGATGAGGATGCTTGAGATTAAGCAGCTGAGACTGTTCAACAGGCAGGTCAATCCTATTGTAAGACAATGCTGGACCACATGTCTCACAAACAATGCTGCACAAACTACAGCCGCTGGACTTGGAAACTCTCAGTCATCTATTGTATTCGCCAGATCTTGCACCAACTGAGTACCACTTCTTATGGGTTTTGGACCACTTCTTGCAAGGAAAACTATTCAATTCTCAACAAGCTATGGAAAATGCCTTTCGCGATTTCATCACCACTCACTTTCTGGGCTTCTTCATTGCTGGCACAAACAAGCTACTGTTACGATGGCAAAACTGTGTCAACAGTTTAGGGGCATACTTTGATTTACTTCTTGTTTGAGGTATAATAAACTAAACTTTTGATTTGAAATCAGACATTTCATTTGTAATGACCTAACATATATATATTATACATATATATAATATATATATGTACACACATATATATATTATATATATATATAATTTCCTTTTAACTCTAAGGATACTAATTATTAGTCTTTAATTTGTCTTTCTTTTCATTTCTTTTGTTTCCAAGTAGCATGTATTCATCTACTGTGCTATAGATATGCCTTTAATTAACTTAGCAAATTAAACATAATCCATTCCTATTTTTATTTTGACAATTCCACAGTTAGAATTTCTCTCAGGAATAGTTTTTATATCAATAGTTAATCCACGGCCGGGTGTAGTGGCTCATGCCTATAATCCTAGCACTCTGGGAGGCCAAGCCAGGCGGATTACTCAAGGTCGGGAGTTTGAAACGAGCCTGAGCAAGAGTGAGACCCCATCTCTACTATAAATAGAAAGAAATTAATTGGCCAACTAATATATATAGAAAAAATTAGCCGGGCATGGTGGTGCATGCCTGTAGTCCCAGCTACTCGGGAGGCTGAGGCAGGAGGATTGCTTGAGCCCAGGAGTTTGAGGTTGCTGTGAGCTAGGCTGATGCCACGGCACTCACTCAAGCATGGGCAACAAAGCAAGACTCTTGTCTCAAAAAAAAAAAAAAATAGTACCCCATCCAAGGATAGTGCATGTTAAGATGTTTGGCCATTGTGAGGAACTGAGGCTATGAAAGCTAGGTAACTTGCTCAAGGACACAGTGCCAATAAATGATGGAACCAAAATGCAAACATTGGCATTTTAGTTCCATATTTGTGGCTTAGGATCACTACATTATACAGCACTTCATAGAAACTGGCTATGTTTTCCTCACTAGAAATGTGTTTGATGAGAAAGAGCCAGATCATGTCTTTCTATCTAATCAAAGGATGTATTTCTATTAGGATAACTGATTGAAGAAAAAGTTCATAAAAAAAAAAAAAAACTAAGAAAATGTTTTTAAAAAATCTGTTTAGGAATTTCTTAATGTGAATTTTGATTATGCATGCATATGGAATAATATGGTTATAGTTTTTCAATAATACAAATATTAAGTTTATAAAATAATGATGTTAAATTTAGGAATTCAGTTTTGATCTTACCTTTTAAGATTAAAAGCTGTGCTTTGTATATCTTTGTATATATATGCACTATTGTTGTATTATATAATACATTGTAATATGAGCATTATTATTAAGGAATAGAAAATTAAGATTATTTTCAAATATTTGAGAAATTCAACTGTTATCTATGACATGATTGATGATTATATTATCAAGCATACTGGAATACACTTAAAACATATTTAAATTGATTCAATATAAATGTGAGAGAAATAGCTATCATATCCAAAAAGTAATATACTTTGTATAAAGTTAAGTTAAAAATCTATTAAATATTACCATCTCTCATTGAGATAATAAAAGGAATTATTATTATAGAAGAAAGGGTATGTGTGCTTTCTATATATACTCTAACTGGATAGAGATATTAAAGCTTAAATCCTGCAATAAGAGCATGTTAAAATCCCTGGTTAACACTGGCCATCAATAAGTAAACAAAACATTCAGCTAATAATAAAAATGTCAACAATGGCACAATCTTTTCAGCTGCAAATAACTGTTAAGAAGTCTACTTGAAATGCCTGTCTTCATTGGTAACAAAGATATGACACTTCAACCCTTATCTTGATACTTCTACCTTTTTCTATTCTAAGATATTAAAACAATCTGAATATAATTACTAAGAATAGATCTATTAAACATGTTCAGTAACTTCACATTATTGAAAAGTGTAAAAGTGGAAAATAATGTTGGCATAAATTAAATACGACAAGATGATTTGGGGATTGTGACAAGAAGTAATAAGATTTTATGGAAGCATCATAGATCCACAGTCTTCTCTGATATCAAGGGAAGTGACACTTGCCCAGGACGATGGAAACGGAGAAGTGAAAAACTAATATAGTACAGGTCTATTACTGAGGCTACTTTTAGAGAGAAATGATAGACATCTGCCAATAATTGTAGATGGTAGGTCAGAATGCCTGGACAGGAAAGAAGAGAGAGAGAACAAAGAAGAAAAGCAAATCACACAATAATTTTAAATAATATATTGGTGAATTGCATTATATCAAGAAAAGATATGTAAATGAAAATCAACTTGTAATTCAGGAACTTTACAAATATCTGGAACATAATAATTTTGTTTTCCCTGTACTTTCAAAATTTTGTCTAAAATATAATAGATTTGGATTGGATTAAGCTGTTCACAGCTACATTTTACCCATGAAAAATTCTCCTAATAATTCCTGGGAAAAAGTACTGTCTGTTGAAACTTCTGTATTCTGCTAAGATAAATGAGTTTAGAGCAGAAAAACTGTCCCTTTAAAACAACTAGAAAAACATATGTCTGTATCTATATCTCTGTGTGCATATGGGTACATATATATACATATACATATGTATGTGTGTGGTGTGTGTGTATGTATATATGTGTGCGGTGTGTGTATGTATGTGTGTGTGTGTGTGTGTAGACAGGTAGATTTGAAGACATTGGAGAATTGCTGGGGCAACCAGGACTTCAGAAGCCAGGATTGTGAAGGAGAGAAATTACAAAGAAATAAGCAGAAATAGCAAGATTCACACTTAAAATGATTCATACAGGAAAAAAATCATAGGAGACTAAAATGGAGAAGTCAGGAAGGAATGAAGAGTGAGAGTATCATTCTCTATCTTCATCCATCTCTTCCTCCTGTCTTGTGATTCACTAAACTTCATATGTATTAATTAAAGTTACCCTGAGCTTCACGAAACTCTTTCTAGCTGTCAATAATATATTTCCACCTGAGTGTCCAAAGCATTTCAGAGTCATCCTGCCCAAATCGACATTCATAATCTTTCTTCTGACTCCTGCATTTTCATCTGAAGCCCCAAATAATGTAAAGGTAGTGCCATTCACTGTCACCTGCCAGACAAAGTTTCACTCTCCCTTACTTCTTAAAAATAAATAAGGCTTATGAGACATAGCTTTTAATTATTACTGAGACAGTCCCATCTTCTCCGTTTCCATCGTCCTGGGCAAGTGTCACTTCTCACCATGGCTATTTTCACACCATGCTGCCCGCCTGCTCTGCCAGAAACAATAGTCTTCACATCACCACAGTTACTTTCCCAGCACAGATCTGATTGTCTCTTACATAATTAAAACTTAGAAACTTAGTTTTCCCACTTACTACATTATAAAGTAGGTTTTCTCACTATAGAAACCAAGGCCATTTATGATGTGACACAAACCTCCCCCACCTCCTTAACTGTCCTTCCTTCATTCATCCGGTGTCAGACGTGCAGGCCCAGCCCTGGGACACACTCGTCACCACCATCCTCCACACCTGCGAGGACAGTCTGTCTGCTTTATGATATATCTTTGTACTTTTACTATTGGTTTATAAATTTTTATTGATTCTTTAATAAAAGTAAAAGTGTCTCTAATTTTTTTCTGAAATGTTTTTCCCCATACTATTTCTGTTCACATCTACTCTCCTTTTAAGAAAATCAATTTCTTTATGTAAAATCCAATTGCTTTGTTCCATAGAAGCTGTGAGATATACCAGAAAGATCACCCAGATATTGAAAGTCAAAGATAACTTAGCTTTAATCCCACTGCTCTACTTTCCAATTATGTGACCTTGGGAAGGCATTTATCCACTAGAGAAATGGATACCTTCATCTATATCCAAGGGAATTATATCCTTTAGGATAGTTACAAATATTAAAGCCAACACAGAACACAAGTTGTTAAGATTTAAGATTTTTAAATTTATTTAATGAGAAAAGATTCATAATAAAAACTAAAATAACTTGAGAACTTCCTAATGTGGAGATTTTTTGTTAAATTTCTAATCCTTACAGCAGCTTTTAAAGTTGATAATATTGTTTCCTCCCATTTTACATATGATAAAGAAGTATCATGCAAGCATTAATCTGCCTGAAAAGAGTACAGTCAGGATTTGAACCCAGGCATTCTGACTATTGGACTGTATTACGCTGCTAAATGCAAACTTAAACATTCTTGATGATTTTGAAAATTTCCTAAAACTTTTCTCTTCTCTCCTTTGCAATTGGCTCTGATTTTTAACAATTATGTTACTTGTTTTTCCTGCTTTGATCCAATTTTTTGAAACTTAGATTTCATCTAAACCCTTCTACACCTCCTAATGGTTTTACACCACTACCAATGTCATGAGATGCTACAACTGCTACTTTTCATTCAAGGTTTGTATCCCACTACATTTCTAATGATGCCAATCTTCAGTTGGCCAATAGTCTTGCCAGTTTCTTCCATTCAGAGAGACTTTTCCCTAAGTCTTCAAAGGAACAAGGCAGGTAGTACTATTGTAATTAAAAAAAAAATAAGTAAACCTTAAGAAATATCTATTCAGTTTAATTCAGGTCTTCAAATGACTATTAAGTGTCATAATTAAATGATTATACTTTGCGTAAGATCACGAGTTCATCATCGATTGCTCCTAAGAACTATTGATACCTGCAAATTTACCCAATTGAGTTTTTCCTCATTTTCTAAATATTACTCTCCTACCCACCAGATCCATACAATCTATACTTTTGTACTCATAGAAACAATTTCTTCCAGAGACGTATCAAAAAAATTTAGAGACACAACAGTAATCCTACAGTAATGGCTTTGAAGCCTTTTTATAATTTTTTTTTTTTTCATTTATGGTGGTTTGATATAACAAATGTAAATGTAAAATTGAGTTTGAATTTTTATTTTTAAAAATCAAGTTTTTCTGGTTGTTCCTTTTATGTCAAGATTCATACTAATTCCTTGAGAATGTAAAATGATAAAGGTTTAATGTATGTGTGAAGCAGAAAAATATTTTTTCTTCTTTTTGGCAAAGGATAGGTCTCTGTAATTCAAATGAGAAATTGAAGGACTTGAAATTAAGCCACTTACTAAACCGTAAGGGCACATAATGAAAAGCAGTGTCTTTCTTCATGTTATGCAGAGGAAGAACTATTCATAGGCAAAAAAGAATATGAAAGTAGAAATTCTAACACTTTTTCCTAGCTATTTTTTTTTTTTGATACCTACATCCCCAGCTGTAATGCTACAAAGAAAAGCATCCTCGGTAAATCAAACTAAGAAGGGTGATCTTAGCAGAGGTATCTGCATCACCTGATAGTTTGCTTCGGTCTTCTACTAACAAAGAATAGGCACAGCATTTTGTGGCTCTGATTTCAAACTGATTCTAGATGTGAAATGATCACAAAGGCCAAGGACAGAGGCAGAGCACTGAGTGAAGCACAGTGTGCTCAACATTTACTGCTTCACGGGAACTGGCTGTAGGAAGAAAAGCTAAATCCACTCTATTCATCTGTGTCATACAATAAAATATTTTTTCAGTAATATGTTGATAATCCTGGCAAGATTCTAACAAAAGCAGGTTTTAGAGAATTTAACAGAATTTATTGTGAACTTTTTAACTTAGAAATATGTGAGCATGAAACTGGTAAACCCATATACACATCCACTGGGATCCTGGTATCAAATGTTCATAGAAGCATATTTCATCACCTACTGTTGAAATCTGTGCAACAATAAGGCTGTCAACTGATAGAGAAAAAATGATAGCTTGTTCTGTACTGGGAAAAAAATAGATGTTCATAACAAGTCCAAAATGTTCACATAAAGTCTCTTGTTCTAAATGTAATCACTTGCTAGTATAATAAAATCATCATCCTTATTTACAGCTACTGCCCTAGAGAGGAGAATGCACGTGATCTGTCTGACTTGGACACAATTCAACCCACATTTAGTTCTAGAAAATGAGGTCTTGACACTGTTCCTCAAATAAGAAAGTCTTCCTCCAATACTAAATCATGTTCTTAGGAAGCCCACTAAAATAAAATCTTCAAAGTACACTGTGAATGGGCATTTCAAAATGCACTCAACTCTTGCCAGGAGTTTCAATAAAAATCCATTCTCTATTCTTTATCTATTAGTGGACCAAATAGATTCATTCGTTAGATTAATAACTGATGCTCCAAAAGGCACAAGGAGTGTGACCTTGGACAAATGAAGGCAGCTAATTATAGTTTGAGAATAGAGATGGAGGAGTGGGTTGCTGCAGGGAGCACGGGGAATGAGTTGACAGGAAGGAAGCAGGCCATTCTCCTGCAGGGAGAGCAGACAGGAACTAGGGAGGCCAGAGGGGAAAGAGAGCTAGGGTTAGCGTGTGCTAAATAGTTTTTGATCAGAAATACCAAAGGAAATTCATGTAAAACTACTGATTCTAAGGCCCAACACCCTAGCTAGTGTTGATGATATTATTATTTTAAACCCATAATTATGCTCATTTATGGATTTGGGAACCATTGAATTAAGGAGTTCATGTACTACTTTATCCACTGTATACGTGTGGGAATCTATTCATTGAAACGAAATGAAATTGGCGGCACATTTCTGCAGTGATTGTTTTAAAAGAATATCCAAACTTAAAGAGCAGAAATGAGCATAAGAGAAAAATAACGAAGAAAGGTACTAATACTATATTAAGGAAGAGAAAGAAAAGAGAAGCGGAGGAAGCTGAGTCTCTCAGGAACAAACATGTTGAGAATTTAAATTAAAAATTAAATACCTTTGTTTCTCAGTTAGAAATTTTACCTCATTTATAATTCATATCTAGACACAGTGTCAAAACATCAAAAAAGCTATAATGCAGAGGTTCTGTATTTTGAAAGCAAGTTTCAGATTTTGCCTACTGTGTTAAAGTATTAGAAGAAAATAATTAAGGTGATATAACAGATTTAATTTTGGTAGTGGTGAAGGATAGGGATTCACTTCGCAGGAGAAACCGTTGGTTATGATGAAATATGTGACTCCAAGCATACTCTTCCCAGAGACAAATGCACAGATATCACTTCCCCTTAGTAGACAAGACGAGTGTTATTTTCCAATATGCAGAGACAGAAGACCAGAGAGTCACTGGCACAGCAGAGTCTGAAGAAATTAGGAAAATTACAGAGACCAAAAGAAAAGGCAGAAGGTCAGGATAGACAGGGAAGTAAGTTCAGCACTTAGTGCAGCCAAGGCGGGAGGAAAATTTCCAGGAAGAGCATGTGTGTATTGAGATCATACAGAAACAAAGTTCCTTGCTAGACCAGGAAACCTAAGGCTTATTCTGGAGTTAGATAACCAGGAAAAACCCAGTTTCGTAAGGCAGATATAAAAAGCAACACAATATAAAGTCACAAAATGATAGCTCAGTGATGACTGAGACAAAGAAACAGAATATATATTTTTAGTGTCATGCTCTGAGTACAGTACCCTATTATTAAAAGAAAACAACATAATTTCCTGACCAGATCCATTAGTATTTTAATGTACCACACGAGATGGTGATGAATATCATTTAAATTGCCAAAATAGGCTAGAATCATCTACATTAGAATAATCACTAAGATTTTTAAATCTAAAGCTAAATGCTTTATTGGGATGGTATCTTTACTTGTTTATCTCCGTTTTACAATCAAGAAAATTGAGTCTTACATAGATAAAGCAATTTATGCTATTTCACGCTGCCAAGAAGTGGCAGAGCTTGAGTCTAAACTGAGGTCATTTTCTCAATGCTGTGCCACAAGTACTTAACCTCTGCAGCATTGCCTGGAAACAAACGGTATCCAAGAAAATTCAAACCAAGATTTTATTAAATGTAGATAAAATAGGAATAGGCTTTGCATCAGCAAATTTCATGAGACAGTAGAACTGTTGCACAAAACAACAAAAAACTTTATGAAGATGGACATGTAAACCAAGAATAAGACAATGCCAGGAAAGGCACTGAAGACCAGTAACAAAGGTTGCTTCTTGTGTCTAAATGTCACAAAATCATTGTGAGTAAATCCTGAGTTATAGAGAAACATTCTTGTGCAATATAAACTGTCAGTTGTTATACCTGTTGCTAAATTTATTATATAAAAAATCTTTTATTTGAGTCTTATTGGATTATTTTCCCCACTAAGATTTTATTAAAGAACCGAGGAACTGGACTGACTTTACAGTTGCTTGCCAAGAAAGACTCTTCAGAGGAACTTAAAGGTCACTGTCTACACAGTCAAGAGTTGCAAAGTGAAGATGGCTCCTAAGTTAAAAATTATCATGTAACTCTTACTTCATAAGGGTCTAATGTGAAACTGACAGGATGAATTTAAAGTATATGCTTGGGTGACCTAATGCATATTGGTTTATTAATGTCATTATAAACATATTGATATTTTAATTACATGTTGATGTCAAGATTCCATCTTCCATCTCTTGTTACATTACCTAAATACAATTGTACCAAATATATGATAAATTTAGATTTCTATGTAAAGTATGCTATATTCCTTAAACAAAAGAACACCTGATGATATAACATGACAAGGGTTATCTTTCTTCTAACTGATCCTGTATTAATTTTTGCAGACACCTAGATTTTCACTTGTCACATAAGCTTAAAATGCATGGCAGAGTTTATGATACTGAAAGGTATAAAGAAAATTTCTGTAACTATTTATGTCTTTAACTCAAAGAACACAAATATTTTTTGCCTCAACCTTTTTTTAATGTGTAAAAATGAGAAAGTTCTTCATTTCCAAAGTCATATTTGAATGCAAAAAGATGTATGTTTTTACTCCTGATTAAATTTTTGGAGAACTCTGCCAATTGACCCACAAAATATTGTTCTCAGAGATACTGAAAGATTTATTTCAAACTAGTGTATTTTCCTCTTTGTCTTGTAAGAAAGTATGTGAGTTGGTCATCAATTTTGAATAATGTGTGATATAAGCAATTTTATAATACTTTGTGATTTGTATCATCAAAGCAATGTGAACTACTCAATTTCTTATTGTATATTTCAATATAAAATATATATAACTTAAATATTTTTGTAAAGATAAGCATAAAGAATGCCTTTTTATTTATAAAGTACAATACACTATATTAAAGTATATTACATTTTAAAAAATACATATATCTTTAAAAGCTGTGTTTAAATTAATGTGTTGATGATAAAGTAATTTGGATATTTAAAGAGATATTCTTGCCAATTGTTTTTAATACAAACTGGAGACTTCTTCCATTGTGTGTCTGTACAAATATATGTTTCATTAAATAAAATGAATGTTCCCAGTTGTCTAGCATGGAGATTCATAGTAAGAAATTGTAACAAACTTGAATTTATATATAGTCACAGCAACCAAATAGGGATGGAAAATTTAGTCCATTCTTTAATAACAAATTTACTTCCTCTTTAGTGAATGAGAACACTCTCAACTCCAATCCAAGTTTTAAACTAAGCTAAAGAAAATGTAAAGGCATGTAGGTACATAACAAAAATATTAACATTTTAAATGAAGATGATAAAAACCAAGAATGCAGATCAAGTACCTAAAAGTACATAAACACAGATTAAGCAATTAAGCCATATTCAGAGGTTGCAATTTACATTCAGTAAGGGGAAATACAAATGGCATGTACACAAGCAGGATCACTGGGGAAATTTTCAAATGTAGGTAAAGAGACCTAGTTATTTCCTTCATACTCCAAAGTATGATAACACACTCCTTAAAAGGGCATAAAGGATTAAAAATAATACTAATAATGCAAACTGCAGAGAATCTTTGTTATCCAGTCCTTACTGTTTCTACAGAGAAACACACAAAGGAGCTGAAGTTCAAATTCGTACTGTGACCTCATTAGATTATAAGTGGAATGTGACCCCTTCATGATCTGATGTCAAAATGTCTCACAGTTTCCAAGCTCCCAGAAAATTTTTCCTGGTCCATCTGGTGCCCACCTCTCTCCGGTTCCAAGGTTCTAGAATTTCTATAGGAACCACTAGAATTTCATGTTGCAGAATTTGATTTTATATCGCCTGTGTTAAAACCTTTCCTCCATCTACATTCTGTTATATAACTAATAGTGGATGGACATTCAAGTGGGTATAAGGACAATACAAAGCCATTTTTGTAAATGAAAATATCCCAGATGCAATATGTTAAAGGCCCTTAACATGTTTTCTAGAAGTCCAAAGCCCTCAAACAATAATTTTAAACATCACAGTTTTTATACATATGTACGTTTTATTATCATGGACAAATATTATTGATAGGAAAATAACCATGATGCTTATTTACAATGATAGTTGAAGAAGTGATTAAGATAAGAAGGCAAAATTCAGGCAGGCTGGCTTTATATGTTAGGATAAAGGCAACATCAGACGAGAATCTAAACTCTTGTCAGATGTGTCATTTCAAGTTTGGGAGCAGGTGCACATAAATAAGATACGATAGAAAAATGGCTTCCAATCAAGTTCCCAAGGGACTTATATTAAAACCATTTAACTTTTCCATAGTTTTATTTCAGAGCTTGTCAGGAAAAATAGATTGGTTTCTGTCCCTTGTTACTGAAGTGGAGCATCTATAGAGCCAATAACCCAAAAAGTGAAGACTTTATGTTCACCTTCAATTTGCTGAGGAAATCCAAGTAAAGCCAATATCTAATAGTCATTCAAGAGAGAAAGACAAAAAGAGATGGTGAGAATGAAACAGAGAGAGAATAATAAATGTCATTTTCCAGGTGTTTACTATCTACTGGGATCCAACACTGGGCTATGTGATTTATATATTAACTCAGTGAATCCTCAGAAAAATGCTCTAAGATAGAAATATTATTATCATCATCATTCTCATTTTTAATATGAAAAACCTAAAGCACAGGTAATTTAATAACTTGCCCAAGGTCACATAGCTGATGAGTGACAGAACCAGAAAATGACAAAAGGGGCCATCTGACTCCAAATATGCCGTTAGCAGCCAGACTATATTTGTGTGTGTTTAATGACATTTATCTAAAATAGTCCTCTTTATTTTTCCCATTGTCAGCTTCAGGAGAAAAAAAGAAAATACAGTATATGTAGTCATTCACTTTTGTCTTAATATTTTTGGGCACTATTTAAAGTTCCACTTGAAATATTTTTTCTTAAATAAAATTCTCTAATGTTTGAATTTCATTTATCTCCTATATAGCTAATATATAATACAAATTCCTTAGAGTTTATAATTATAAAGACAGCTCATCTTTCTTAAGTAAAGTCAAAATCTGAACCAAAAAGATATAACCTTAAAATTTTTCTCAATCCTAAAAGTAATATTAAAAAGACTATAACAATTATAACATAGAGAGAAGACATAGAAAAATAATGTTACAATTAATTAATGATTGATCTCAGTGTAGCTATATCTCTTGTTTGTGAAAGGGTCTAGGACAGAGGTCAAATTTTCAAGTGACACTGCTCTATCTTTTACACAAAGACTTAATTGTAATGATATATTGATATAGTTGTACCTATAAAATATCCATTTGGAGTTTTTAAATTTCTGGATTCAATCAATTCATCAAGCAGACATTCCCTGAGAACTCCCAAGGTTGAAAACCACACCCTAATTGTAGAGGAAAAAGAAAAATACTGCCTCAAAGAGATTGCAGTCTGCAGGGGAAAACAAGCAGTATTTAGTGAATGAATACATGAACATAAAAAGAATGTTTTAGTAGAGTGGTGCAATGTCTTATTTTCAAGACAGCTAGAGTGCCAAATATTAATATATAGGGGTAATAGATTCCACAGTCAATACTTCACGAGTTTGAAATACTTTTTAATCCTCATTTCCATGGAAACACATTTTAGGTTGTTCAGATTTCAAACACAATTCTCTAAGATGTCAGAGAGTTCAAAGAAAACTGAATGACTCTCATTAATGTTAATTCAAATATATTTTCAAAGGAATTGCAGGTCTTCACTATAATTTTTTTTATAATAAATTTAACAGGTCAGTTTCCTCAGGAAGCAAACTCTAAAGGGTAGCATAAAAGATATTACTTGTTAAATATTCTCAGGATTAACACATGGTTAATTTTTAAAAAACACAGTGACTATATATTAATTTTTACAGAGAAACATTCTTGTGTAATATAAACTGTAAATTGTTATATTTGTTTTTGATTACGTAATAAATCTGTATAATTTCCCAGTAAATTCTCTGGGTTCTCACCAAATTCTTTTCTCCCAAAATTTTTCATTAAACCACTGAACATCCCATCTCACTTCATGGTTGCTGGGAAGACCAGCTCTGTGGAGGAGCTGTCAGGTCCTCGTCTACACAGCCCAGGGCTATGCAGCGGTTACACCTTCCTAGGAGACAAGGCCAGTCTGCTGAGATGAGCTGTCTGTCGGGTGACAAATGAGACTTGGGGGTTTAATGCCCTGATGTCACAAATGTTTCCACTTACTTATTTGCAATAAATCTTCCTAATCCTGACTAAATTTATAATGAAAACTTCCCCAAGAAGATTCTATCTGATGGGAATTTTAACAGAAAATGTTATCAAGTTTTCAAATGATAGGCTTTTGGAACTTGATTAGAGTATTGTGATTATGAATCATACAAATTTCAAAAGAGGCAAGCAAAATTTTAGTTGAAAGTTATTTAAAATTACTTTAGGATTCAAAAATGCAGCAAGTTATCATAATCATTATCATATTGTCCAAGTATGCTTTTGTCCCAAGGGCAGATGATGATCAGATGTAAGGACTATACTCATTCATTGTCCAGTCCTTTGGGGAATTGTCTGATGGGAGAAGCAGTCAAAAATCATTTTCATCCTCACTTGACATAGTGCCTGGATCACTTATGTAGGGAGCACACTGTTGTCTTGACATCATACTCTCTGCCAGCGTCTGGAGTCTCTTAATTTCTTAGAGTGAAATCAGAGGACAGGTACTATTAGCACTCTACCAACTTTTTCAGAAAAAATGTAGAAGCAAAGAAAGATCATCTACCATCATTCATGATCCTATTACCACAAAATGAGTATTTTAATGAACATTATTTCATCTCAAAATCATCATTTGCTATTGATGTCTATGCATCTTTTATAAAATGAGTATATGTTAAGAAATTATTCTAGTGTTGCAATAATGATAATTATCATTACTACATCCATGACTCAGCAAATTATTTAGAATTTATAGTTAGCAAATATCTGCCAAGCTTGCGGTAATCCTCTATTTAATGATGATGTGTTCCTATGAGATAATTACTGCATAATGCTTTATTATATTGTTGCCGGTAATCTCATAGTAACCTTCAAAACTCAGTCTCATGATAATATGGTATTTCTTATCACTCATTTCCAGTTAATTTTCATCTCAGTGAAGGCCATTCTCTTTTATTTCAGCTAGATATGCATATTTTAAAATATTTTTATAAATTTTTTCCATAGAAGCTTGAACACAAAAAGCACAGATCTTTAACAAATCTATGTCTTCAAAATTCAAGACCAATTGAATATTCCATATTAATATTGGTATTGCAGTAACAGGTATCTGTGATTTTCACCTCTATGGAAATAACATATAATTTTATTTAACATTTCTTCTCTTTGAAAGTCCTCAAATTATATACTTCTGCATTTTTATAGGCACTGAGAAAAGAAATGCATAACACAGTTTGTGGAATTAGGCTACACAACCACTAGAGTTCTGGCCTATGCTCCGGGAATATTAGAATATTGGGAAAACTTTGATAACTTTATTGTGAGTCAGAGAGTCCAGGGATACTTAAAATATTAGCCTATGCCTTTTTCTTTACTTGCAAGGGTCCAGAAATTTGATAGGGAAGAATTTGAAATTAGTCTTTGTGTTAGTTTATACATATTGGATTATATATTAGTTTCTCTATGTGTGTGTGTATATATATAAATATCATAATCTTTTTAAATAATACATTTGGTAATTTAAAGTAAAACTGCTTTATTAAATAGTATTTTAACAATATTTTCCCATTTTAATGTCTTCATAGTTATCCATCTTAATTGTGATAATAATAAATGTTTTTACTCAAATGCATTGACTTATAGGTTTTTACATGGCATTATTTTTGTTCATTTATTTACTGACATTAGGTGTGGGATACTGTAATAAAAATGCCCTTAATAGTACTTTTTTTGATTTTACAGCAAAAGTGAAAGAATATTTTATTTTTACTTGCAGGTAACATTTGACAAATTCATGTCATTAATCATTATTCAGGAATTTATCTATAATTTCAATTCTTCAACAAGGGTGGTAGTGACCTGACTCTTATGCCTTACTCAAAAATGTTTGCTAAAATGATAAGGACTCCAGGGACAGGTACCTCAAATTAACCAGTGGAGAGGATTCCTGGTAAAAGATGTTCTTACAGCAGAAAATATAAGTAGATCCATTGATTCATACAAAATCCTTTTTGATCTTTCCCTTTATTTGGATAATGAGCATACTATAGATCATCTACCAGCACAATATGATATAAAAATAGCAACCTGTGATGAGACCCATAATCAATGTGAGAAAATAGCCCCCAAATTCATGAAAAAGTAAAATAATATTGCATACTACAAGGTATTTTTTAGGTGTGAAGTCCGTATACAGGTGAGAAAGAATTCTCAAACAGAATTCTCAAACTTCTTTCTCAAATAGAAAGAAATACAAAGTCCACTTATTTTTGAAAGAAGAAAGAAAGAAAAGAAAAAAAAGGAAGGGAGGGAGGGAGGAAGGAAGGAAGGAAGGGGGGGAGGAAGGGGCCATGGGACACAGAAACAGGAGTGAAAATGCCAGACATCTCTGAAATGCTTATTTCAGATTTTGGATTTTTTCAGATTTTTTAACATTTGCATTATATATTTACCCCCAGTTGAGCATCCCTAATTTGAAAATCCAAAATCCAAAATGATCCAGTGAACATTTCCTTTGAGTGTCATGTCAGTGCTTACAGTGTTTCAGATTCTGGATTTTGGGCATTTCAAATTCTGGATTTGTGGATTTGGGATGTTCAACCTGTAGTATGAAAACTTTCAGAATAAACTAATATTTAACCCAAGGTGATTCGTTAAATAACATTGATTTGTTTATTCAATAAGTAAATGCTACATATTTTACAATAAAAATTATATTGCTTATATCAATATACAATAATGAACATTCTTTATATTATGAACTGATTCTATAGTGTGTTTATACTGTATATAATATATACATGTATTTAGAAGGATATATAACAAAACCTTAATATTGAGCATCCATAAGTGATAGAAATTTGTTAAATTTTTATGTAGGAGATTATTTCTGCAATACACTTCATTTCCCCTATTAAGTATATATTACATTTCTAATTAGAAAAACATAAGTTAATAAAATAGTCTGTTTCTAAATGACTAGATTATAGTGAAATGACAAAGAACTCATAAATATGAAGGTATTTCAAATAAAATAACAAATAGATAACAATATCTATGGAGAGAAAAGCTGCAGACAAATGCATATTACATATAGCCTAAATTTTTTTCGAACTTTTAGTAAGTAGCCATGAATTAATTTCGCTAGTATTGATTATGGAAATGATAGAATTATTTTAAAATATGTTAATTAAATCTCTGAAATAAAAACTTGCAAGACTGAATTAGCTACAAAAATGAGGTTTTTGTACATATTTATGAACATAAAAATAGGACAGATAAAAAATTATTCCATATCATGTAGTTAAAAATCACTTTACTTATAACTCCTCAATAGCAAAAAAATCACTTTTCGCTACACACCTATGCAGATGGCCAAAATCCAGAACACTGAAAACACCAAATGCCGATGGGGTGTGGAGCAGTTATGTGTGGGAATGCAAAATGAAGCAGCACTTTGAAAGACAGTTTGGGAGTTTCTTACAAAAGTAAACATACTTTTCCTGTATGCTCTGGCAATTAACCTCCTTGGTATCTGCCCAGAAGGGCTGAAAATTTATATCCACACAAAAAACTGCACATAGATGTTTATAGCAGCTTTATTTATAATTGCCAATACTTGAGGCAACCAAGAGGTCCTTCAGTAAGCAAACAGATCAGTAAACTGTGGCACACACACAGTGCAAATTGTTCAGTGCTGAAAATAAATGCACTACCAGAGGATGATAAAGCATGGAGAAGCCGTAAATGCACACTGCTAAGCAAAAAAGCCTGTCTGAAAGGGCTCAATGCCATATAATTCCAACTATATGACGTTCTAGAAAAGGCACAGGGGTGGAGATAGCTAGAGGATCAGTAATTGTCAGGGATTGGAAGTGGGAAAGAATGGATAGGTAGAGAACAGAGGATTTTCAGAGCAGTGAAAATGTTCTGTATGACTGGCGGAAACATGTCCAAACTAAAAGAATTTACGACATCAAGATTGAACCCTAATATACACTGCGGACTGCGGGTGATTATGTGTGTCAGCACAGGTCTGTGGTTTGTAGTCACTCCTGTAAAGGAGCTTGGCAATGGGGACTACGCATCTATAGAGGCAGGGAGATATGTGGGAAATCTCTGCTCCTTTCTCTCAATTTCGGTTTCATCCTAAAACCGTCTGAAGAAAATGAAGTCTTTAAAATATACATTTTAAAGAAAAGTAAACACTCAGAGATTTTTACTTTTTTGTTAGGGCCATTTTGATTCAGCTGTGTCAAGGTGGCCTAGGGCATCGTTTTGGTCCCCCCCCCCCCCCAGACGACCTCTGTCTGTGTCTTCCTTTCTCTTTTAATCTTTTCTTTTCTTCCTAGCCAAACCATGGCCCTGCCCATCCCACCTGGCCCTGGCTTTCCACCACAAACCCTGGTGTCTTCTGCCTTTATTTGTCCTTTACCTAATTCTTTTACACCAAACAGTCAAAATAGAGCTGAAAGAATAGTGAGCTCTATTATTTTAGATTAAATTTCTTAATTTTTAGACTTCCTTGAGTGATGTCGCATACCTTTTGGAGTAGGGAGTGGTGCTAGAAATTAAACTATTTTTCACTCCGGTTTTCTCCCTTAGGATTTTTTGCCCCTGTGCATGCAATGCCTTTGAGAGTAAAGAATTATGAGTGTTTGATGTTCACTGAGTTATACTGGCGATAAAATTTCTGAGCCCTTCAGTAGACATAAATAAATAAATTAGAAAATTGAAAAATAAATCACCTTTGGTCAAGGTTGCTGTAATTTATTATTTTATATGAGCCAGTTTCTTGTTCCATTTGGCACACTATAGAAAAGTCATTAAAATGGATTTATTATTTTACTATGATGAACATTGTGTGGTAATAATAAGCAAAAACATGTAATAACTCCTCCAGTATTTACAGATGTTTAAAGAAGAATGCAATGGTCCTGCCAGTGTTTACAATTTCAAAGCCCAAAGTTATTCTTAATAATTTGGTAATATGTAGCACCAATATTTGTAGCAATCTCCAACTTTCTTCTCACAAACAATGGCCAAGTAGCAAAACCATGGTAAAGTCAGCATCTGAGAAAAAAATGTAGAGACAAATCTCTTTACAAAAACAAAAGACAAGAAAACCAAAAACTTTTATTTGGGACTAAAACATGAAAATAGAATTGTAATTGAGAACATTGAGCACAGCCAGGAATGGTCTCGGGTATGTCCAGAGAACAAAGGAAAAGGTGTGCTTTCTGGGGGACAGAAGAGGTTAGGCAAGTTGTTTCGAAAGTAAATTTATTGGCACTGGTGGTGTCTCTCAGGAGCTGGTAAGCTCTGCTTGGTGAGTGGCAGCAGTTTGTGAAATCTCAAAGTCACAGCAGGTTGTTTCATTGCATTCAAGCCTGGACTTTCAAGACAGTGTGTCAGGCAAGTGTTTTTGTGTAAGCTGGTAGCTTTTCTTGTTAGACTTTTTTAGTAAAGTGCAGTATGAAAACATTCCTTGTAATAGTTTCTCTTATCAAGCAAATTGTACATGAGAGCTCTCCTTTCATGGTTTTCTCTGGCTCTGTTTTGCCAGGGGTTGATATGAGTGACTATTTTGAATCTTACAATTTTCAGAGTAACAAAATAATCAATATATTCAAAACCATGTTCAGAATATATATTGTTTCCATATCTTTTGTGTTTGTGTGTTTAAAGACTATTATTAAAACAATAAAAGATATTGATCACTTTTCTGATAATTTTTTTTCTTCTAAGCACATTTTAGGAGATTTTTATTGAACAACGGTTTCTTCATTTGCTGTATAAGCTTAGCACAGGAGTCTCCAACCTTTTTGGCACCAGGCACTGGTTTCATAGAAGACAATTTTTCCACAGGCCAGGGTAGGGTAGGATGGTTTGAGGATGATTCAAGCACATTATATTTACTGTGCAGTCAGACCTCTCTGTTAATGATAATCTGTATTTGCAGCCGCTCCCCAGCGCAAGCATCACCGCCTCAGGTCCAACTCAGATCATCAGGCATTAGAGTCTAATATAGAGCGAGTAGCCTAGATCTCTCACAGGTGCAGTTTATAGTAGGGTTCAATTCATTTATAAACAAAATTTTATCCTTGACAATGAATGAAAATACGTGAGTGGCAACCAAAAGTAAATAGACTTATGATAAATCAAAATCGATGCATCCTTATATATAAAGATATTTATATCTCTACACAATGCTAAATATTTTTAGTTTAAATTACATGTAACAAATATAGTTGTAGTTTCAAAAACTACAGAAATTCACAGTAAGAATTTTTTTTAAGACAGAGTCTCACTCTGTTGCCCGGGTTAGAGTGCCATGAAGTCAGCCTAGCTCACAGCAACCTCAAACTCCTGGGCTCAAGCAATCCTCCTGCCTCAGCCTCCCAAGTAACTGGGACCACAGGCATGCGCCACCATGCCTGGCTAATTTTTTCTATATATCTTTAGTTGCCCAATTAATTTCTATTTTTAGTAGAGACAGGGTCTTGCTCTTGCTCAGGCTGGTTTCAAATGCCTGACCTTGAGCAAACCTCCTGCCTCGGCCTCCCAGAGTGCTAGGATTACAGGTGTGAGCCACCGTGCCCAGCTTACAGTAAACATTTTTATGGGTAACTAATCAAAAACTTTAAAAAAAAAGTCCCTGTACATTTTAATATACATGTAGCAGGGAGCAATAGTACACAGGTATTAAAATCCATTAATAAGCTCTGCCACATGTCTTTCTATAACCCTGGCTTTTCTCAAGCCCTATTATATTCTTGGGTTCATGAACAGTATCTGATTAAGAAAAGTGTGTTTGTGCAGCAGCTGCATGGTTATATGCAACTTCTTCTTATGACACAACATGTTTTGGGGAGTGTTTTTATGCATGATGTACACCAAAGGGAAAACTATTCTCAGGGCCATGGAAAGTCACTAATTAGAGAAGACATTTATAGTAAAGAACAATAAATTCTTTCCAGTTCTGTAGACAGCTTTAATTTCACAAACTTTTTGTTCACTCTCAAAGGATTCAAAGCAATTAAATAAATCAAAAAGAAAAAAAAAATGATTCTCCTGCAAGAATAATAATAAATACATCAGTGGTAAAAGTCAAGGAGCCACCTTCTTTTTCTTTGTATGAACCACACATACTTATACAGAAATAAATTTATTATATAAAATAAGTATAGAAAAAAAACTTACATAGATACAAGAATTTTACCATTTCCCTAAGTATCTTTACTTTCTCCCTAGCAGACTGGTTGCATACCTTGTAGAAATTCTTGAGGTGGCTCCAACAGGGTTCACCTGAAGGACCTAGAGCTCATGGTCAATGTGGCAATCTGTGTTTGAACTCTGGGTCTTATTTCAACTATAGCACTAATGACATTTCAAATTTCTGGTTCCAAAAAAAGAGATATATGTATATGTATCAAAGGAATTCATGGAACAAATCATGGTTAAAAGGAATTGCCTCCTTTGCCCCCCTCCCCAAATCTATATACTTTGGGAGCAAGTCAACAGATAGCTTATACTTTAGGAGGCAAATATTTAGCCCTCCTCCATCTGGACAAAGGCAGTGCTCTCATCTTTCGTTAGAGCTGGGCAAACTTTGGCATAAGGCGCCATCTAGTATTGAAAATGAAGCAGTGATCTAGTGGGGAAAAAAAAAAAAAAGAAAGGTACTTGACAGGTAAAATACAAAGAGCCTCCAAAGAAATATTTCCAGTTAAAAAACAGAGAAGACTACAATAAATAATTACTCTTTCAATGCTAAGACACAGATATATATACACAAGGGACAACAGCAAACAGGGAACCATGAGCTCTCCAAACAGACAAAGCAAGGAACCAAAGACTGACCCTGAGGAGATGGCTGTACGTGAATTTTCTGACCAAGAATTTGAAATATCAGTTTTATGGAACTGCAGTAATCTCCAAAGTAACATAGTAAAGCAATTCAGAAATTAGCAAAAATATTTAAGAAAGAAATTGAATTAATAAAAAAAGAGAAATTTTGGAAATGAAAAGGACATTGATGAACAGAAATTCATTAGGAGATCTCAATGGCAGAATGGATCAAGCAGAGGAAAGAATCAGTGAGCTCAAAGACAGGCTATTTGAAAAAACATAGAAGATAAAAAAGAAAAAAACAATAAAAAGGAAGAGAAATCACTTATAAGATATAGAAAATTACTTCAAGAGACAAAATTTTAAATTATTGGTGTCCAAGAGGGAATTAAGCAAGAGTAAGGGGTAGAGAGTATACTCACAGAGATAATAACAAAAACTTTTACAAAACTCAAGAAAGATATAAATATACAGGTATAGGAAGGTCACAGAACACTAAACAGATTTGATCCAAATAAGACAACCCCACAGAAAATAATAAGAATACTGTTTCTAGCAAAGCTCTCCTTCAAATATGATGGAAAGATAAAGTCTCAGACAAACAAAAGTTGAGAGAAGTCACCACCACCAAACCCATCTTACAGGAAGTATTGATGGGAGTTCTTTAATCTAAAAGAAAAAAACAGTAATATGCAAAGAGATAACATTTGAAGGTATAAAACTGGCTAGTAAAATTAAGTACACAGACAGCCCAGACTATTCTGGTACTATAACTGTGATGTGGAACCATGTATAATGTATAATAAGACTAATATGAAGTCTAAAAGACAAATCTATCAAAAACAATAATAGCTACTGCAACTTATTAAGAGATAGATAATATAAAAGTACATATAAATGCTAACAAATCAACATTTTCAATTAGGCCTTCTATCCTCAAATTATAATAAAGATGTCTTCCACTTGAAATTAGACTAATAGTCTAAAATTTCTTAGCATTAGGCAATAAGCAATAGTGCTCTCAGTCACACAATAGGGTCATAACTTAGTCTTGTCATTACCACTGAAACTCCTCTATAATCTAGATTTGTCAGTTGTACTCTTTGACCTCCAGGTTTCACTCTTTCTAGTACTCTTATGCCAACAGCATTTTGTCCACATAACGCACATGAATCCACTGATCCCACCATAATCTCATCACTTATCACTTATTGTCTTGGTATCTTATGTTTTGTGTTTACTCAGTTTAAATGCCATGGATAATCTTTATAATCACTTCCTTTTGGACACTCTTAATTCATCATGACAATTTGTCTACTCTTTTGACAAAAATTATTACTCCTTTTAAATCCAATTCCTCAAAATATTCTGTGCCCGAACCCCTATAGCTAAATGTGTAGTAGGAGGTCCAATTTCCATCTAATATGCGTTTTAGAAACAGCAAACTGAGAAAAATATTGGAGGAAATTATAAAAAGAGAGAAATATTTTCAAAATATTTAATATTTATCTCCAAATTAAAAGAGCTCACCAACTGCTCTCATCACAAACAATGGCCTCTCTCAGAGACTATAATTCTGAAATTTTGGAAACAGAAAGAATAAAGAAAAAAATTCTAGAAGTAGCAAAAGAAAAACAAAACAAAAAGCAAATTGTATATAATGCAATAGAATAATCACACAACTATTTAAGAGTAATACTCTTAAGAGACACAAAATACAGTAGTGTATGGCTTCAGAAGACTCAGAATGATCAACCTAAATTGATTACCAATCTAGAACTCTATGAGGGTATGCAAAGTTATAATTGAAAATTAATATTTGCATTTAGCCTTAATACTTAAAAATGCTGGGGTATACATGGGTACATTTAAGTATATGATGCATGCTTGCACGGAAAACGACGCAGTAATGCACATCGATATTATTTTTATATGCTAATGAGCTTGTGACTAGGTGCCCATGAAGCAAGGAGACAAAGACACTAGATTCCCATGTGATACAAGACATCAGAATGTGCTGGTTAAATTCATTTTTAGGTATTGGGTTCTTGATTATTTTCAGTTTCCCACTTCTGAAAACCAATTTTCAGAGACAAAGAAAGCTTCAATATTGGAGGGTTCTTTTTTCTTTCATCTAAATTTCAAGTCACAGAAGCTAGTTATAATAGCAAAATTCACTCTCTTAACTAAAATTGAGGAATAATAATTGAAAGGAAAACCAGAAAAATGTATGAAAGCATAATGCTACTTTAGTGATAGCAACCAGATGATACTGCATATATGTCTACCTCCTGGAATTAGTCTGATATACCTCTGAAATCATACTGTTGCTACTCTTTCTAATTCTATCACATGCATCTAATCTATCCTCACTTCTTATTTTCTTCTTTAAGTATCAATGTAATAAAGAACCTACACAACCTATCAGAGAACAAAGTTATATAAAACATTACTAATAAACTACATGATGTATACAATCAGCTATTTCTTTGTCTCCAACTCATTTGTTACATAGATTATATGCACTTTTAAGTTAATAAGTTAACAGAAAGTGCATGTAATGTGCACTTATAAAGTGCACTTTCTATTAACTTATTAACTTAAAAGTGCATGGATAGATAAGACCTGTTAAAACTACTTGACTTCAGAAAAAAAATAACACGGCAATCCAGATTTTTTGTGCAGTAGATGAAATTTTATTTAATTGAAAATAACAAATTAAATTAGTTAGATTGCTGTAACACAATATTTGTTGTTGGCTTGTCATTCCATTTAAATATTTAAAAGGACTCTTTCCAAATCCTCTCTGTATCCAAGACAATATGCTACATTAGCTATTCAATTAAAGAGCAAGCTGTCAGCTTCACTTTCAGTAAATGATTTTAGTTTCTTTGGTACATAGTAACCCATGCCACTGTTATAAAATTAATCCCAGAGCGTCCCAGGCATAGGAAGCTGAGTTCACTTGGAACCAAATCCTAGCATTTATCATCAGGCAATGATGCTTGGTTTAAGATTTTCGTCCTAAATAAAACTAGAAATACGTATAAACCATTTGGTAGAACAGAAGTTACAGCTGGATATTATATGGGGGAAAAAAACATGTCCCTTACTATAATCTGAGCTCACCTGTCTAGATAGTAAAATAAAATCAGTAAACCTATGGATAAGTTAGAACCATCTCAACATCGTGCTTCCTATGGAAAAGAGGCTGAGCTGCAACATTTGCTTGTAGCATTAGAAAGTGAAACATTATCATCTCTCCTTTCACACTTTGAAGGAAATGAGAGATAGGGAGCTGCCAGACATTTGGGATTTAGTCATTCTTTTGACAAGAGGTAGTATATCAAATCAGTGGTTTTGCTCTTCTGAAATGACCTAATGACCTTTAGCCTTAGCAATCACCTAAAGGCATGACCTCTATTGCTTCCCTAAACTATTTAACATGAAGGCCAGGTTTCATCATGATGACTAATATTTATATTCAGGACTTTCCAGTGTGAGTGTGTGTGTGTGTGTGTGTGTGTGTGTGTGTGTATCACTGTCTTTAAAAGTTTATCTCCAAGGTTTGCAAGAACATAATTCTGTTTTAGCAAGAAATTCTCTTAGGTAATTCATTATGATAAAGAAGGAAATGATGTTTATCTGGGAAACTATTTCTGTAGAATTTTTTTCACCAGTCATTAGTAACGTCCTTGACCTCAGGGCAGTATCACTGGCAAAAAAAAAAAAAAAAAAAAATTATTGGATTCATAGGACCAAATAGGATGAATATATATCAAATATTTTCAAATTTCCTTCCATTTAATTATCCCCCCAAAAAGAATTAGATTTTTATTTAGAGTCCGATATGTGTAATTTCAAGTTAAACCTGTGTCTGTTCTTTAATAAACAAAAACGACATGTAACATGTACTGCTTTCTTTTTCTATTCTTATGTCCTTTAGCATTCTACCCTTTGAGGTGAGCCACACTGGAATTAGCAAAAACAGAATTTCTCTCAGCCTTCTCAACATGTTTAAAGAGAGTAAAGCCAAAAGAATGTCCTATTTAGACAAAAAGTCTCTGTTTCTCTCTTTCTAGAAGACATGGGTAGTCAGGGAATAACTGCAATTCTTATCTAGTGGTTCCATTCTGACACATCCTTTACATATTTCCACCAGTGATTCCTCTGGAGCAATAAAAAAAATTTCCATATATGTATGTTGTCCTGATATGTAGTATATACTACAAAGAAAGGAAAAGATACACTTTCAATCAGATGGTTTAGATGTATGGGTTTAACAGAAAATATATGTCTAAGCTGTATGAAAAGCTTATAAGTGAATATAAATAAGTAAATATGTTTTCAATTTAAATGTAGATATCACTCAAGAAAGAAAATGACAACAATTTAAATGTTCGCATTCTCATAAAAGCAGAAATAAGGGAAAATAAAATTGTTGCTCTTTATCACATTTTTAAAAAATATCAGTCAATATTTAAAGTTTTTTGTTGTTGTTGTTTCCAAGTTTATACCTATTTTCCTTAAGAAGAAGTATATGAGTAGAAATCCTTCTAGAGTTGTTGACATTTTCCATTACCACCGTGTTGTTTCCAAGTTTATATCAATTTTCCTTAAGGAGAAGTATATGAGTAGAAATCCTTCTAGAGTTGTTGACATTTTCCATTACCACCGATTGTCAAATTTTCTGTATAAACACTTGAATACTTTTTCAAAATTGGTATTCTGGAATGCAAGGAAGCAATATTCTTGAGATTGTCTTAGGAATAATGTAAGATAGCATTTAAAATAGAAAATTCAATGGACTCTCAATTTATGATGTGGAGATAAAATTTAGATTTATTATCTATTGATAGGTAATATGAAAATAACTTAGTCCTAACCTGAGGAGCACATAGTGTTTAAACAAAATAACAGTGCATAGATGGAACTTGTTCCAATGGATAACTCAGTGAAAACTATCCATAAAGTAAATTGGAATGAAAATATGTAGTCCAAGCATAGATCATATATTAGTGTTAAAGTGAGTGTCAACTGCTGTGCAGGGCATACACAGACCTCACCCTCTCACAATGATACTGTACTAAAAGCAAAACAAGAGGCACTTACTCCTTTAGTAACACAAAGAAATTCTAGCAGACATTCCTAGGCTGAATGTGGATGAAACCTGAGCTGGATGTGACTGAATAAAACAGGGTTCAGACACTCCTCCTCTTGTCTCAAATGTCTCCTGATGACTACCAAAATGACACAGCTTCTACCCTTACAGGAAGTTTTTGGAATTTTACCAAATCACCTCTCTCCTTCCTTAAAGCTTTATGGACTATCCAAGAGAGATACTGTTTCTCTTCTTTTCATGCAACAATTTTACACTTGAATTTGTCACAGCCTCTTTACTTAGTTCTCTTACATTATCAGAGATACTTTAGGAGTGGAAGGGCAGAAGAAAAGCATGAGGATGAAATCACTTTGGTACATTTGACATCCTTTGTAAGGCAATGATGCTTAGTCAAAAGCCTTAAATCCACAAATAAGTCAAAACCTTAATATAAATACACAAAAATACCACAAACACATTCAAAATTTTAATAGAGCTTAGAGGCTTTTAATTTCAGCAAAAACATAAACTTTCTTTTGAAAGCCTAGGTTAAAAGTTATTTCCACAGGACTTTCTAGTGCCTCACCATGTAATTTAGAGCAAGTCTTACTAATCTTTCATTTCCACATAAGTAAGTGGAGAACTGTACTTAAAGAAAGATGTTACAAAGTCCTTTGATACAAAATGATGTTTGTTGAAGTAAGAACTTACTGAATCATGTAGATATTTTAAAGGAATCTCCACATAGTCCCAGAGAGCACTAAAATCTAACACAGAATTGTGCAATGTTCATATTCTAAAGATATGATGACTACTACGTTTAAAACTGAAATTCTATATGTTATGCTATAAGTCAACAGAAACACACATGAATAAATCTCATACTGTAAAACTGGGTAAAAAGTCAGCCTGCCTTGTTAAATAAAGATGCATTTCTCTTCTTGTCTGTCTTCATGTCTTAAAAGAGATACATAAGAATGAAGTTAAAACTACATAATGTATTTGCTGCACTGCTAAAATACAGGATATAATGCTCATTGCTGGCCCATTTTCTCTCCTTCTTCCTAAACTTTTTTTTTTTTCTTTCTCTCTTCTGCATGGACATAGAATTATTTCTGAACATAGCACCACACTTACCTGTAGGAATCCTTCCCTTCATCATGAAGCATCTTCTCAATGTCTCGAGAGTTATGCCATTCATATATTATCAATTGATATTATACTCTGTACTATATCTATATATATGACCACATATCTATATGGCTATTGACATACATACACACACACGTTTATATTTTCACTCTCTGAACTAACTTCTGAGGCCCTATGTTATTCCCTATAGTCCTAATCATCTGTGTACAAATGGGCAATGCACAGACACACACACAACATAATTAATGAAATTGACTATTTCATTATTTAACCATGTTTTCTTCTTCTATAACAAAGTGATATACTCATTATAAAGAAGAGCCAGAAATAACCTGTTCTTATTAGAGTGAGTTTTATATTATCATTACACATAAACTCATCATTGAACTGGAAGTTAAATAAGAGGAAATGGGCTTAAGACACACAAAGAATATTTGATTCGGTATTTATAACAAATTTTCTTAGAATGAAGCCATACTTATGGAAAAAGTCTATACCATACATGATTGGATTAGTAATTTCCTTTATCTTTGTAGTTAGCTTACTATGCAATACAGACATCAAAAATTATACAAATTGAAAAATGGAAGTAAGTGTCAAAAGGATAATTAATACACTTCTTCTAATATCATTTCTTGAAATTGTCAATATTTCAGTGGGGAATATTTCATCTGTTGATTTTGATTGGTAGGATCTATGGTCAATGGATTCTACAGATCTAGATGTCTCTACATATTAAGTGTCAAGTGTAGGACAGGAAAGTAAATTATCTTACAAGTTATGTGATAACCCTTAGCACATAAATATTTGCTTCTGGGTACACAATTCGATGTCCTTGTAAAATTCAAACTGTACGAGGAATACTAGCATGAAGCAATTTTCCAAAATGTTTTAAAAATCATAGAGGTTGAGCAAGAAAAAATGCAGTTCAAGTAAAATTAACAATATATGTTCCCTTGACAACATTCCTTGACAGATTGAGTCTGTCTGTTCATCTGTTTGACTCTTTGGTGTCAGAAAATCATTCTACAACCAAGGAAGAATAGTTAACAGGGTTATGGGTTTACATAACTTATGGATTGCACTTTTAAGAATTTCATATAACTGACCATTTCCACTCAGTCAGAAGCGATCATCTGGTGGTTGCGTGCATTGGTGCCAAATTTCATCTCTGAAATGACCGGGAGGAGTGGGGCTATCAATACTTTTATTTTTCTGCTATTTCTTCCCCAATAAAGTTACATGTTTTCTTATTATTAAAGCTAATTTGCTTTTCATTTCAAGTGAGAAACATTGACTCAGTCTCTGTAAAATGAAGGAAAAAAAAACTTTGAAGGATACAGTAGCACTTCACAGAAAACAAGATACCACTAAACCACAAATCTTGAAAGTATCATCGATCTTAGAACCTCCAGGGTACTTGGCAGTAAAAGTTTACCTATGTCCCTTTAGGACATCGTCATTAACCTACCTTGGTGCAAAGTGTTTTAGTTCAAGTCACAGATTCCTGAGAGAACAAAGCTGCTTGGCCTAATACGCATCAGGCAAACCACTCACACATGAACAGCAAGCCTTTGAATAAACATAGCTTCTGGGTGCCCATCCCTATATATTAATTTATTGGAATCATTACGACAGAGGAGAATCATGGCGAATCAAGTAAAAAGTCTAATTGGTGCTTAGGTGGAATGACATCTTTTGTACTTTATTATAATTAAGGTGTATGTATCTAGATAAGTAAATAAATAGTAAGAAATAAAGAACAATAATTTAAACTATCAGGGAATTTCAACCGTGCCTCTCATCTAAAGCATTTACCACTCCAGAATGAGCATATTTTGAAAAATAATGATATTGGGCATTTTTAATGCTCCATTGCCAAACAAAACAAAAACCGACAAAGCAAAAAATCCAATATAATATTCTACATAAACATATGTATATGTATTATATAATGTATCTTATCGTTTTCCTAGCCAGCATCCATTCTTTCTGCTTTGTACCTGAATATCTGTTTCATTCAAGTGTTAACACTTTCCTTCATGCATATGCATCAAGAGAAGATGACAGGATCTCTGCATGGGGAAGGGGGTTGACAAACATGAGGATAACTCTACTTCCTTTACCAGTGATCAGTTCAGAATGTGAAGAAAATTATCCATTTGCTGTATTTATGTATTTATTGTGATAAACATCTTTTTTACAATATCATATACTAAGATCCATTAAATGTTATAATTCAACATCCCCATGTAACCCATCCTCCTCTTCAGGAAAGAATAGAGATATAATTAGAGTGTGCCTTGAAGCATTCAGAACATTCATCATTCAAATCTCTTTCAGTAAACAAAATGCCTCTTCGCCCTTGCAATACACTTAAACAAGATGTATTGCTTATTAGTTTATATAAATTGCATATGTTTACGTGTTTAATGCTGGAAGAACTCCTGATACCATCTCCTTTTCTGCCCTGCTTTCAGGCAGAACCAGCTCTAGCACATCTCAGGAAAAAAAAAATGTGTTTTTTATGCAGATGAGTTTGTGGTTGGCTATATCATAATATACTTAGGTAGCTCTTTTAATATATTGTATGTGTTTAAATATCTGCAATTATGAATATATACTTTTAAACCAATAGTAAACATCCAAACTCTAGAAAAAAAATTCAGAATTTCAGTAAATATTTAATGTAAAATCCCAGAAAATTATACATCATAGTATTTTAGTTTAAAAAGATTTTTAGTGAATTTGGGGTATATCCCATAGGGTTCTTAGGATAGGAGAAATTTTTGAACTTGACATAACATAATGACAATAATAGTAAAAACAATATTATCTAATAGCTATTAAGCACTTTTGATGTACCAAATATTTGCTAAATACTTTACATAAATCATCAAGTTTAATAATCTAAGACCACAAAAGTAAATGCTGTTAATATTCGATTTCTGCACATGAGGAAACAGACTTAGTCCAGATCATTAACTTATTTGAACTCTCAAACTATTATAACAAGTGCTGAAGTCATATGACAACAAAACAGCATTCTCTGCTCTCTACAGCATAGAGAGAGATCATCACTCTCACAAACATCAGCAGAGACGGACAGGTGCGCTTTCTAGACTCATGTATTATTTAACAAATTAACTCCTCATATGCAGAGAATTTATGATCTGTCTGTAACAGTGCCTCAGGAAAAAGAGAGACGAGGTGAGGAATCAGTTAGCTATAAAAGAATAGTGACATTCTTCAGCTGATGAGAATGAAAAAAAGAACCAGTAGGTCTAAGGATATCAGTTAAATGGACTTTAGCAAAAGCATTATTATGAGGGACAAGGGAATGTTAAGTTTCTTAAATTAATTACATAGCTATATGTTTCCCAATAGAGAAGTCGCTCCATGGTTTGGAAGAAAAGGAAATTAATTCAGAACCTCAGATGATTTTCAAAAAAATATCCTAGATGTTCGAGTTAACATCAGAGCCCAGAACTCCTTGGTGGTCAGGATGTGACTTCTATTCTGTCCATACTGACATGTTATGATTATATACATGAAGGTATGTAAATGATTGCAGAAGAATTCTTCAAAAAAATTGTTATCTTTTGATATGTAATTAGATTGTATAAAAGGCCATTTTTAAAAGAATTCATCCTGATGATTAAGGCAAGTTCAGAAATAATGATGCCTTACAACTATTATGTCACCATAAAAATTTTAAAAAGGGTTGGGTGCAGTGGCTCACATCTATAATCATAGCACTTTGGGAGACCAAAGTGGGAGGATCATTTGAGGCCAGGAGTTCACTTCCAGCCTGGGCAACACAATGAAACCCCATCTCTACAAAAATAAATAAATAAAAAATTAGCCGGGCATGGTGGCAAATGCCTATAGTCCCAGCTACTCAGGAGGCTGAGGTGGGGGGAACAGCTTGAGTCCAAGAGTTGGGGGCTGCAGTGAGCTATGATCAGGCCACTGTACTCTAGCCTGGTTGGCAGAGTGAGACTGTCTCCAATCAATCAATCAATAAATAAAATAATAAAATTAAAAAAAGAAATTATGATGCCATTTTAATTCATAAAAAAAGGTGGAAGTAAGGATAGTAAAATGATATTTAAGGAAACTAAATAGTGTCTTTGCAGGTGGCTCTACTTCTAGGCTAACTCTATATTGTTAAAACACAAAACCCATTCTGTAATATAGATAGGTAGATAGATAGACAGATAAATAGTGTTAGTAATATTTGTTGCATTTACTTATAATAACATCAAACTTTGCATGTATTCTACTTTTCCTATTCCATGATCATTTTGAAAATGTTGCTTCTCCTACACAAATCTCCAATCGTAAAAGTAGATCAGTGGTACTATATAGATGCATTACAATATCCACCTAAAAAAAAAAAAATAGGCTGTTCTCTTACAGACTACAATTTGCAGGGCATGTCACTTAGTTTAGGGAATGCCAAAGCTCCCATAATACCATAATACCATACCATCCTCTCATTTAAAAGAACACATAGAAAATTATCTATCTAAATCTAAATAACTTTACACTCTTTATCAGTTGATATCCGCCAGTGTGTGGGGGATAATTAGAGATGAAAAAAAGAAGGTATCACTGGTACATCTATAGAGCAACTGCCAGATCCCCATATCCATAATCAACACGTACTCAGGCAAATACTCAGAAATCTAGGATCTATATCTTTTAGTTCTTCTCACTTCACTCTTCATCAGAGATAGTAATAACAGAAGCCTAAAAAATACTGTAGTGGAGAACAATGTTATAAACACAACCACTTTTTAATTTCTTTGATGTGCTGCTTAAACTTATTCTGTCAAAGGATGAAATGTTGCTTAATATGTGATCTAAAATGAAGTCACAGAAGGGACATTTGTCTTTGAATTTATATATCCCTTAATTTTAGTTCTAATTCAACAACTTTTAAATTATGAGACTTTGGGGCAGTACATGTTCTCAATAAATTCATTTTCATCCCCTGTAAAACTGACATAAAAACATTATTATAGATAAATTTTGTGAGATTAAAAGGTAAAGTATGTTAAGTAACTCTTAAACAAAATAGGGGCTTAAAAATTGCAGATGTCATAATTATGCTTACTTTATTGGTTCTTAAAAATAATTGATCATTTGAAAATAATTCTCCCAAATGCAGATGACTGAGATCAGTAAGATCATTTCCTACACAGTAAACCTTTTAGGAGATGTTTTCTAAAAATGTAAATAAGACAATCTTCATTTTTAGTAAAGTTACTTTTGAGCATGCAAATATTTTAAACAAAATAATATATAATAAAATTGGCATTCATGAAATTCAGAAAATCCTTAAAAATCACGAAACCAAAAGCTTTGAATCTAATAAATTCCTTCTGGATCCCTACTTTAAAACATAAAGACAACAATATGTAGTGGGACAATACAATATGAGAACAACATGTAGTGGATAATAACAAACACTGCAGTCCCATAAATACAAACGAGCACCCTGTAATGCCTGGACTAACAAAACACTTGCTGTAAAATTAGGCGAAAATCACATTCTATTATTGTGAAAAAACTCTTGAGTAACAAGCTTCAACTTGAAAATCACATTTGAATGATAAGGTGAACTTTTAATGAAACTTTATACCTTGCCTGTATCTATTATGTTTATCTATATTTTTGTGAGGATTTAATCAGAGATGTCTGAATAAAAGAACAGATGGAAGCTTTATTTAAATTTAGAGAGAATGGATATCACATGCTGAACTCAATAAAGAAATTTAAATAAGTTTTTCATCTTGTATGAATTTTATTTAATGATGTGTTCAACTTCAGAATTCTAAAATAGCAAAAACACTAACTATGAAACAACAAATCCCACCTATGTTAACAACAAATCCCACCTATGTTTCACACTTGTATGCATAAAAATACGTTCTGAGAACAGAGAGATTTTCAAGGTGTTTTCTAAGGAATATTGAGCTTCCATTATTGATTAAATTTATTGGTTTTTAAAAATCCAACTTGTCCTACAAAAGAAAAATAAATCACTTATGATTCCAGGTGAGAGGAAGCAAGAATTAGGGTTGAATGTGAAGATGAAAATGTATTTTAAACAAGTATTTTAAACATATTTCTCTTTAATTACTGTTTTGGTTTTTTTTTGCATTTTTGTTATTGTTTTCGTGTCTTTCTCACTGGTTTAATTTTAGGATTTAAAGGAAATTAATTGTTGCTTTGCCTCTTTTTTTTAATACCATGAAGAATAATATAAAAATGATGTTTCCATTTTAATGATTTTCTTTATTGGTTCATGGCATATCCCCATGAGCCATGATAGAGGTGAAAGAAGCTAAAATATTTATGTGAATTAATAAATATGGAGTAGTATCAATTCTTATGAATAGAAAGTGACAACAGAAAGACCGAAACTGGAGGATGTCTGACCATGAACAGGCAACACTGAATGAGAACTAATATTATATGACTTGTTTTCTGAGGGACCTCTGCAAGTGAGGTTGCTTAGTTCATAGAAATTAAGCAGAAAGCCTTGAACTTTGGCCTGAGGGTCAGAATATGGTGTTAGGTGGAAACCAGAAGGGCAGGGTTTTAAGAGAAGAACTCCCATAAAGAAAAGAGCTCCAGCAAAAGGACCCCCAAAATGTACATCCAAGTCCTGCACAAATCCTTAGATTACACCTAAACTGTGCATGCATATGGAAAGTTCTAATTTTCTCAGCAAAACTCCACAGCAAAGAACTGAACAGTTATAGGTACTGTACAGGGAATATTTTGATTTTTAGGTTCAAAAAGTTCTTTGACAACTAGAACAAGGACCAAACACTTAAAAGGAAGGTAAAAGATGCTAGAAAATTAAACATTTTCTTACATGCAAAGAAACAGAGAAAGGTCACCAATGTTTGAAAGAAAAGCAGTTAAGAGAATATAAATCTGAGGTGAGCTTTATAAATAAATATTTAATGACCTACTGAGAATTAAGACCATAATAATTGGCTAAATGGAAATTATCTATAAAAATGGAAAGTAAAAAACAAGACAAAATAAAAATGGAAACTAAAGCCAAAAAGGTAATAAGTGTGCCAGATAGTCCTGTTCCTCTTTTTCGTTTTACTCTTCCTTTCTTACTATTTTCCTATAGTTCTGATAAATTCTATCCAAAAGTGTATAGATAAGGATAACCATGGTAAGCATCTGTGCCCAGGTGAGGAGAGAATGGGTGGTAGTCGGCATGGAATTTAAGAGCCTGCGTGGAATGAGAATAGAATGTGGGCAGGAAGGCACCCAGGTGTGGGATGTTGAATAATGACTAGGTGAGGAGGGCATCCCCATAGTGTGGCAGCCTGCCATGCAATACGAGAGCAAGAGCCAGCTAGGGAAAGCCTGAACGTGGGAGTGTGGACCAGTGTATGTAGTCAGAGCTGTAGCAGAGTGGTAAGGGTAGAGACACAGGTGGGAGTGGCACACGGTATGAAGTCAAAGCATATGCATATTATGGAAAGTGTGCGGGAAGGCTGCACAAGGCTGAGACATTAACACGGACATCCTCTTAAAAAGATGGTTCTATACAAGGTGTTGGAGCCTGTGTGGTGCAAGGATGTGTTCTCCCATGGAAAGCAATGTCACATGGGATGTCAGAACCCTAGTGTGATGAGGAAAACACCTTTAGTCTGTAGAATATATTTTCAAAGAACAGTGACCGACCAAAAATAAATGTTTTGCTCTGATCATATTCTGTGCATCATGCTTGTTCAATGTCCTGGTTATATATATATATATGTATATCTTATTCATCAAGTCTTTGCACATCTATTTAAAGAAATGTGGAAAATGGGGTTGAGACAACAAAATACCTTCCCCAAGGTCACACAGGAAAAAAACAAGAGCAGAACTTATTCCTTTTGAATCCATAGTACAATCCCCATTTCATTACTACCACACCGTGCTTTAAGATCAGTTTTCCAAACACTAATTATAAAATCACTACATATGAATAAACAGTAAAATGTAGACAGTTTTTAATGTTTATATCTAATATGTTGACTTTATATTTTTGGCTCAAAGACTATAGCAATTGCTTACTAAAGATCAAAAATAAAAAAACTATTTTTGTATAACACTTTATAAAATACAAAAGGGTTTTCATACGCAGTATCGACCTTAGTAAAAATTAGCTTAGATAATTTAAATTTTATTGTATTGTTATTATAGAGGTGCTACATTTAAGCAGAATTCATATAATATGTATCTCATGATATTTATACATGAATACCCAGATAGTTGAGAAAAAATTTCAGCAGAGCTTCTAGCTTAGGCTACCCAAAATAGATGATGAGTGCAGGAGTGCAGAAGAATATCAATTTTGAAGTCACAAAAACTCTTGGTTAATTTAAAGATCCTAATTCACTAGTTGAAATGAGGTTTAAGTAATAACCTCTTTTAGCCAGTTTATCAAAATCATTAAAAATAGAATTCTAGATACTTTTAAAGTTTATTTTGAGAGGTATATTTTAAAGGGGGATTTATATTGCCCCCAAAGTGGAAATAATTCTAAATATCTTCTCCTTAGAGACTCATACCCCAGCCAATTTTGTAATGTCCTCTCCTCTTTCCATTCTCCAACAAATTTTCCAAGTTTCCCAAGACCTAATGGTTGTCGTCTCATCACCCATTTCCCTCAAAATACCTTTTTCTTCTATTTTTTAGGATCCTTTTTATGTAGAGTGACCACCTCCTACTCTTGTATTCTTTGCTTGCCTATTAAATACCCTTATCAATAATACAAGCAAAAACATTGAATAGGAGGTAGGAGAGGTGGGAAAAGCTGTCAACGCTTCTATTCTGACATCAGCCTCCACTGGTGTACTACAATTTAGTTCTGGCATTAACTGCCCAGAGTTAGTGCAGAGCCCACAAGTGAAAAGCCCATTTCTCCACAAGACTGCCTTCACTTTACATACCAGATTCAAGAAGGATTTTCAGGCCACCTGCATTTCTGATCAAGTGGCTATAAATCTGAGATTTCCATACTCTTCTCAGATTCAATAATTCACTAAAATAGCTAAAAGAATTTAGGAGGTTGCCACACTTCCAATTACATTTTTATTGTAAAGTATAGAAGTCAGGGACAGCCAAATGAAGATACACCTAGGGCAATAACCGGGAGAGTCTTGGACCTAGAGCATGTGTGCCCTTTCTCTCTCTGGAATCAGTGAGTGTCACTCTCTTGGCATACTGATATGTTCACCAACAATGAATCTCCATTGGAATGCAGTGTTTGGAATTTTTATTATATAGGCATCTTTGATCAAATCATCTATCACTTGATTGAATTCAATCTGCAGCTCCTGTTCTCTTCCACAGAGCCTGAACTGGCTCAAACTTCCAGCCCTCCAATCATCATTGTTTATCTGTTGATGAGACCCCATTCTATAGCAGTTTAGGGGCTTGGCACAAATCACCCCATTAGTGTATACTCGAGTATGATCCAAGTTGCTCATGAATAACAAAGACACTTTTATCACTTGAGAAATTCCAAGGGTTTAAATATCCCATCCAGGTACTAGGGAAAAACAGCAAAATCTTTATTATACAACAACAGCTCCTAAATATAACAATTAATGAATTATACACAAATGTATTACAACACAGTATCTGACAATGGCAAAGAGAAAGACTGAAAAATAGAAGTGGCTAATTTGGGTGATGATTTCAACAAAAAAAGAACCAAATGGAAATTCTGGAGTTTGAAGATACAGTAGCTGGAATGAAAAATTTACCAAGAGGACTCAACAGTAGGTATGAACTAGCAGAAGAAAGAGTCAGTGAACTTGAAAAAAAGATCAGTAGAAATTATGCAACTTGAAAAATAGAGAGAGAAAAACTTTTTAAATGAAAAGTGCCTCAGAGAAAGTGGGACATCATTAAATGCACAACATACTTATAATCAGATTAGTTGAGGAAGAGAGAAAGAAAAAGACACAAAAAATTTCAAGGGTGGGGAATCTGTGGCCTCAGGCCACATGCAGCCTCCAGATCCCCAAGTGCAGCCCTTCAATTAATTCAAAACTTCACAGAACAAATCCCCTTGTTAAAAGGAGGTGTTGTGTAAAATTTGGATTGAGTCAAAAGGCCACACTCAAGGATCCAGAAAGCCACATGTGGCCTCAAGGCTACAGGTTCCCTACCCCAGTTAAATGCAAAGTGGTCCATACCCAAATAGCATAGTAAAATTGTTGAGAGACAACAACAAAGAGGAAATTTTGGAAGCAAACAAGAGAAAAAAATGACTTATCAAACACAAACTTCAATAAGATTAACAGTAGATTTATCACTAGAAACAATGGAGTTTGGAAAGCAATGGGATGACATAACCAAAGTGCTGGGGGAGGAGGAAGGTATCACCAATCAAAAGCCTCTTATAAACAAAATTATTTTTAAAATTAAAAGAGAAAAAAGATAATTTAAGATAAACAAATACTGAGAGAATTTATTGTTAGCCAAAGAGGATTATAAGAATTATTAAAAAGTGTCCTTAAGGTAGAAAGCAAGTGGCTTAAGATTATTATTTAAATTTATACAAAATCCAGAGTAATGGTAAAGATAATGTTTTAATATAAGATAGTATAAATGCATATTTCTTTATTCTTAAAGAATTATAAAAGCAATTAACCACTAATTTTACTGCTAGGCTTCTGACACACAAAAATGTAATATACTTGACAATAACAACACAAAGAAGGTAGGTGGGAGTTAAGCTATAGTTGAATAAGAATATGACAACAGATAGTTACTCAAATCCATAGAAACAAATAAAGAAGAGTAGAAATTGTAAATGAGAATATTAATATAACAAACTCTCTAAATATAAACTTGCTTTCCTTTCCTCTCTCAGCTTCTGTGGAAGAACTAAAATTATACAAAGTAACAATTGTAATAATGTATTATTGGAGTCATAAGACATATACATGTAGTATGTATAACTCTCTTCTTATAAAAGTGAGAAGGGAGAATAAATCTATATAAAAGCAACCCTGTACTCAGTAAAACTAGCCAATTATTTAAAAATACCTACGTATTTTATGAATCCATTCATATGAAACATCTAGAATAGGAAAATTGTTGATTAATGGTTGCTGAATGCAGAGGATAAAAAAAGATGGGGTATGGCAACTAAGAGGTGGAAGGTTAAGTTTTGGTCTGATGAAACATTCTAAAACAGATTATGATTATTGAACAACTCTGTGAATATACTAAAAAGCATTAAACTGTATACTCTAAGTGGGTGAATTGTATCATATGTGAATTACATACCAATAAAGCATATATATGTATAAGAGAAATGCAAAAAACATATATATGTATATGTATATAAAATTTTTAAACACATCTATCTCTTCAGTGCCCTTGACACACAACTTTGTTTTCATTTAATGTTTTCATAAAATTTTGATGGCTAGCCTATAAGATAAAACTTTTATTTATTTAAAGTTGCCAAAAAGAAGGAAAATTATTTGTTAAATTACATGATGATTTTAAGTAATCATTGGTATGAGAAAAATTGAAATAAAATACATAAATTTGAGCTCATTTATGGAAAGAATAGCATAAGAATATTTAAGAATGCAGTACAAAAAGGCATAATAGTAACAAGAAACTTTAAAATAAGAAATTATTGATATTTTCATAGAAGAAAAATATGCAAAGATGTAATGAAAAAAAACTTTTCAGACTAAAAGAAATAGAAAATGCTTACAATGAAAATCTCACAAAAATAGATTTAACACAAATTAATCAAGTTTAGAAATGAACTGGTAACTCTATTAAATCAACTTTTTTAAAAAAAATTCTGAAACCATTCAAAAATTGGGATTGGGTATAGTGGGAAGAATGAGTTAGGATATATATATATATATATATATATATATATATATATATAGTATCTTCCTAGCTTTGTCCGCTATCCCCGCCTTGTACTCTTGGAGTTCTTTTCTACATGATACTATGTGCCAAATTTTAATACTTTTTCTATTTTTTTCTAATTTCTGAAGAAATTCTTAAAATTTCTTTATCATCCTAATAATATTTAGAGATTAAATGCTTTAGTTTTGATTAACTATATTTAATCAGAGATGCATGGCATTAGAGAAAGAGTAAAAAATAATTATGGCTTTATGATAAATGTTCAGGTATGTTCATGTAGCCATATCCTGAACAGCCTGACTTGGATCAATAAGTTTGGAAAATTTTGCTGCTTGTACTTTAACATATGTCTTGCCTGGATGGATTCTCATACCACTTTGGGGCAACCCAAAATTTTCTAACATAATATATTTTTGTTTCTATATATATCAAATTCAAATAAAATATTTTTAAATATTTTACTATAAAACATTTCTCTCAATTGAATTTGTCTGCCTCTTAAGAAAATAACAATCCGTTGATGAGAGCTAAGGTGTGAGAAACTGACTTGTAGCCTTTTCCCAAAGTAGCAATATTATACATGATGAGTTTATTTGCTACTAAAAACGAGTTTGAAATGGAAGCATTTTAGGTAAGATATTTTAAGATACATAATTCTTTCTGATCAAATTATCAGTTAGGAGCCACAATTCTTCTAGCATTTGTTCTGGGTGTGTGTGAGCACAGAGACAGATTACATTTTTGTAATAGACTCTAGTAAGGTAGACTGGCTTCTTTCTTCAGATTACATTTTTGTAATAGACTCTAGTAAGGAAGACTGGCTTCTTTCTTCAGAGTAACTTGACACTTGCCTCCATTATCTTTCTTGAACTAATTCAATTAAGTAGAAAAGGTAAGTCTAATCATCGATGGAAATAGGGCCAAAAGAGGGGAAAAAAAGTGAGAAATAATGGGTGGTAAATACATTTTAAAATGTATGTGACCCAAGGCTTATTTATCTTTAAATTAATGTACCCAGTCCTGATTTATGTGCATTGTTTTTATCTAGATACATGATGCTTCAGGTCTAGAATAGCTTCCCTCTTGAACTAACATACCTGAATATTCAGTCTTCACATTTTTCTGATAACCCATTTTCATCCAAACAACCTGCGCTTACTGTCCAACTGAATGCAGTCATGTTTTCTTTGGCTTGCCACACTTTTCTTGCCTATGATTTATGTAAACTACTTTGTATGTTTAAGAATTTCTATAAACATTTAACTATCTTTCACAAACGGAAAGCAATATACATGCTAAGGTGCTACTTGAAATAACTATTTGTTCAGAAAATATCAGTGAAAAAAATGCAATTTCATATGTTTAAAAACTACTCAAGAATTTATATCTAGATTCTAAGGCATATGCAGTTAACATTTTCAGAAATACATTTTTTGCTTCTTTGTTAACAAGTATATCAATACTTTTAGCTATAAATATGAGGAAAGGAACTTGAACAACAAAACATGCCAGGTGAGCATTTCTCTCTTTAGCAATGCCAGAGTTGAATCTAGGGAAAATAGAAGAGGCTTGTAATGAGACGTAAGTAGCTGTGAGAAAAGACATCACAGGCAGCTCCTGACAGAAAGACTGAGATTTAATCACCCGAAGCTGCTTTTGCAGCCACTGTGAGGCACATTAGCTTTGCTGTCAGGGCACAGGACGTCTGTCAAGCCTGCAGTAAAGCAGACAGAATCACTGCCAACGCAGCCCACGAACAGCAGATGAGCCTCATGTGCCATTTATTTTACTTCTGTATATTTTGATCTTGTGTTGTGTTATCTATAGAAAACACCGAACCTGTATGTCACTAGAAAAAACATTTAGGGAAAAAAAATATTGTTATTAAAGCTACAAAAGGAGGAAATGCTTCTTCAGGGTTTATTTAAGCTACTAGGCAGAATTTTGCTGCTGAGGAAAGCAAAAATCCATCCTGACCGTAAATCAAAAGGCTTTAAGCTTCAGATGAACACAATTAAAACATTTTCATTTGAAAATAGGGAGACCATCAGAATTATAGAGTCTATGTGATATTATAATACTTTTATATATAAGCAAGCCCCTTAAAACAGTTGTCAATCACACTGCTTTTATGACCTTGAATGAGTAACTTAACCTTGTGAGGAGGATGCTCCGTGGCTAGCAAGAGCTCCGGCTCAGGCTTTGGAAACTGGAAGAAATGGCGAGTGGCAGTGGGCAGGTGAGACGTGCTCTTTATTGTGGGGAGGATACAGCAGCAATGAAAAGCATGGCCTAGAACATGCCGGGTGCTTATGTAGGGCTCAGAACAATAGTGGCAACACGCCATGGGAAAGCATGATCACTTGGGTTCACATAGGAGATGACACCATGGTTACATGAGTGTGCTGACTCATGCATCCCCCAGAAGACCAGCTAACCAGGGGGGCTGAGCTGAAAAAAACACTGCGGCAGTCATCTTAGTTTGGCCTAAGAATCCTATTGCCTATATAAATGCAATTTCCCTTACATTCCACCCCCTAGGTAATAGGTTTTGCGACTGACATACAGGCCCATAGGGAGGCCCCTTGGGTAAAAAGGTCACAACAACAGTGCAGGAACAACACAGTAGGACCAGACCACAGCCAGCAGCTACTAACACTAGGAGGGTCCAATACCAGGAAGTCAAGAGACATCCCCACCATTGTTGCGATGGGTCTCCATTCACTATTGCATGGCCTGTACCTCTCCATCAACTTCCTTCAATGCAGAGGAGATATCCTCCTGGCGATCAGGTTTACATACACAACATTCAGTGTGTATCACTGTGCATGTGCCGCCTTGAGCTGCAGTGAGGAGAGCAAGAGCCATGCGGTTTTGCAAATCTACCTTTCTCATCACAGTGACACCATCCATCAGGGGGGCCAAGGCCTGTCTGGTTTGATTCAGGGCCCGAGCAGTATGCCCCGCTATGGCATTTACTTTTATTTCTACTTTAATGGCCGTCCCCATGTGCACCTCAAATGCACTTTCACCCCACGTGCACCTCAAGCACACTTTCACGTCAAACGAGCTGGAAGATAAAGCCACCCATACAGGGCGGGGGCCCTACTAGCCAACCTTGGGATTTTCATGTAGGTAAGCAGAGAGGTCCTTAAACATGGCCCGGCTATCAGTGCAGACATGCAAACAGGATGGCTTGTGCATGATTCAGCCCACTGGCTGCTCTGTCCCTGCCCGTTTCAAACCAAGTTTCATTATAATTCATACTTCCGCAGGAGGGAGACTCCATCCTTCCAGGCACGGGCTCTCTTCCCCAGGTATTACCGTGGTCTGAGGGTCAGCATCAGACACAGATTCAACAGGATGCAGTAGCGTCTGCAACTCTGCAGTCAAAAGGCTGGAGCTGAATTTTGCTCATTGCTCCAAGTAAGCTTCCCACTTTGCCAAAAGGGGTGTCTGGGCTACCCCTGATCCTGAGCTGGTTGTCCATGACCTCACCCATCCTGCTATGGTGTACGTGGTGCACACTAGCACCTCAGACTGCCCAGTTATCCATTCACAGGACTGAAGGGCAGCATACACAGCTGCCAGCTGCTTTTCCACCAAGGAATAATGCTCTTGGAGGCGTTCCCAGTCTGGGACCAAAACCCAATAGGGACCCGCCACTTAAGCTGGTGCTGCCCCAAACCCCAGCCCAACCCGCTTGAGTGGACTGTCACATTGAGGTCAAACGGTTGTGAGCAGTCTACTAGTTGTAGCATCTGGGCCTGTGCCACAGCCCTCTCAGCTGCCATAAAAGAGACCTCTGCCTCTGGGGACCAGTCCCACTGTGCCCCTTTTTTGCACAATGAATGTAATGGCCGTAAGAGTTGGGCCACACAGGGAACAATAAGACCAATACCCCCAAATACAACACTTGTAACTGCTTTACTGTAGTGGGTGGGGGGAGGCTTGAATCTTATCTATAACTGTCTCAGGGATTGCTTTTGTCTTACCTGACCAGACAACACCTGAGAAGCTGACCAAGTCCCTGGAACTTGGAGTCATTCACCGCCCAACCCTGTTGTTCCAATGAGGTTTTGAAGACTGGTGGCGGCTTCTTCTAGATTCACGGTTTCTGGTAGTTCTGCGTCATCTTACTGTCCAGGCGGCAGCCATGAGCCATTCAAGCAAGGAGCGAGCGCCCTCGCCATGACGACCATTGTTTGTAGCCTCTGCCTCAGGGAGGACGTGTAGTCATGGGTGCCAATTGCGCCATATCCCTTGGGCAGCGCAGGACGCTGCCCGCCCCTCGTCCCATAAACACAATAACCAGGCAGGCACGGTCTCCTCAGGCCTCTGTCTGCAGTGTGTCCCAGCTCCCCCGGCTCCACGGGGTGTCGGCAGAGAGAGAGACGCGCTCTGTTACTCTAGGGCGCCTGCGCCACCTGCCTCCTCTCCCCGACGGGCTGCGCATGCTCCATTCTCTGCTTTACCCCCGGTGGCTCTCAGCAGAGGGGGTCTGCCCTCAGCCTCCTGCATGCTGGAAGCTTCCTCAGTGTCCAAGGCCAGACCACTTGTTGACTCTTCTCTTTCTCCAATTCCTGCACGTGGGCTTCCAGATTTTTCTCTGTCTCTCGTAGCTCCCTCACCTGGGCTTCCTGCCGCAGGGTGTCCTCATGCCACTCCGGGAGGGCTGTGAGGAGGAGCCGGCACCCGACCAGCTGCTGTCCCCACAGGCCTGGGCGACTCCTCCACGGCCCTCAAGGCCTTTTCCAGAGCGGCAGGGGCATATCCCACCTGCGCCCCCTCGTCACAGGGGCCACGACATGAGGACCACTGCCACTGGCTGCCACAAGCCTGTAGGAGGCCACATGTCCTCCCCTGCTGGGGTGGAGGCGACACTTACCCCTCGGGATCCTCTCAGACTCCGCCAAGTGTGAGGAGGATGCTCTGTGGCTAGCGCGAGATCCGGTGCAGGCTTCGGAAAATGGAAGAAAAGAGGAGTGGCAGCAGGCAGGTGAGACGTGCTCTTTATTGTCAGGGGGACACAGCAGCAGTGGAAAGCATGGCCGAGAACATGGCGAGTGCTTATACGTGGCTCTGAGCAATAGTGAGGACACGCCACGGTAAAGCGGGCTCACATGAGTTCGCACAGAAGACAACACCTTGGCTACCAGAGTGTGCTGACTCATGCCTGCCCAGGAGGCCAGCTGGGGGCTGGGGGTCCATCTGGAAAAATCACTGTGGTAGTCATCTTAGTTTGGCCTAAGAAACCTGTTGCCTATATAATCTATGCAGGCATTATATACAAGTGCCTATACTAGTGCCTTTTCCCTTACAAACCTCTTAGTTGAATTTCTTATCTACGACGAAGTGGGAAAATAACATTGACTTCCTTGCTCAACAGAGAAATAAATTAGATAATCAATGTAAAGGTCCTAGCATATGATGGATAATTAAAGCCAACAAGCCTCCCTTTCACTTCCCTTTCATAAAGTTAGAGAAAAATCCCAGATTATCCATTTTTGTATAGGGTCTCAACATCTATTCCTTATCCTTTACAGAGTTGTTCAGTAAATATGTGCAGGATTAAGTTAATAGATAAAGAGTTGTGTGTTCTAATGCTCACCCCTGCTGGGAAAGTGTCACCCTTCAGACAGATGACAAACGAGGGCAGAAGCAGGAAGCTGTTCATAGCATTAGAAAAAAGGCTGATTAAATTTTGGATTCTCATTAATTTCTCAATTTATGTTAATAAATGTAGTATCAGGCCTATAGGAATGAAATTATGTGAAATTTTGAGTATCCTGAATTGCCAAAAACCTTATATTTAACTTATATAAGATTTATAAAATAATACTCATAATATGAGCCACTATGTATAAGCATTTACAATGTGCTTACTATCATAGGTACTGTAATACTTTATTTAATATATCATAGTTTAATATATAATCTCGCTTCACTTTTATGAAAAATAAAGGGGCAAGGGCATTATACGTAACCTTAAAATTTGTACCCCCATAATATACTGAAATAAAAAAAAGGAAAGGAAAGAAAAAAGAAAAATAAAAAGTATAGATCTCTTTCTTTCTCTCTGTCCCTCCACACGTATATACAGTCATGCACTGCTTAACGACAGGCATTCATTCTGAGAAATGTGTCATTAGGTGATTTCGTCATTGTGCAAACATCATAGAGTATACTTACACAAACCTATTTGGCATAGCCTACTACACACCTAGGCTGTATGGGATGGTCTTATTTTTCAAAACCCTGTGTGCCAAATTAAATCTTGGAAGGAAATTGAGGCACCATTTGATTCTATAATTATTGACTTGGCCACTGGCAAGCTGCTTACTGCAGACAGTTATGACTGAAAGTTGATTGCCCAGCTGTTGCTGGCACAAAGAGGGGCTGGGTAACTGAGCAACAGTTTCAACTCCTTGTTCCATGTTCTCTGTTCTCAGCAGTTTGATGACATTTTCTTACCTTTTAAAAACATTTCGTCAGAAAATCCTTAAATATATATATATATATTTGCAATTAAGCACAGGTAATTAAAAATACAATAGAATACAGTACTTCAAAATGAAATGAAATGTACTTTTCAAAATGGAAGGTACAAGTTATTTTATGCCTGTTATTATAATAATCTATATATTTATGGAAATAAATTATCAAAAATGATTGGCTTCTATGCCCGGGAGCTAATAAGCCATCATGGTATAATTAACTAAAATAAATAAATATTACTTGAATTTTATTTTCATGAATCAAACTATGAATGTGGTATAATATTTTCTGTAATAATATACTTGTCTTCTCACGTAAAAATTAAACCTTGGAGTAGATAGAAGAAATAAATTTGAAATATAATATCCAAAGGATAGAGCAGTTTGAGGAATTTATTGCATTAATGAATTATTTAAAATATATTACAATTATAAAATCTATTTTAAATTATATTATGGCTTAATATTCATAAAAATATTCATATAGTGTGCCTTCTACATTTGATTATTTTAGTTAGCTTTGGCTGTGTAACAAACTACCCCCAAACCTAGAGTTTTTGAACAAGTCATCCGGCTTCAGGTTTTGTGGGATGGCAATTTGGATGGCTCAGGTAGGCATTGCTTCCATTTGTGTCAGCTGATTCTGCCAGGCATCTACTGTCAGCTGCCAATCAGCGGGGGAGGGGCACTGGTTGTTCTAGGGAAGCTTCTGCTGTTCAGCCTCATCCTTGCTCCTGGAGGTCTCTGGTCTCCTGCTGCTTCCTGTGGTGCTGCGTTTCCCAAGAGCAACGGGGGAAACCTTCCCTAACGCGAGCCCACTTTCAAGATCACCTTTGCTTGTCACCACACTGGCAGAGCGAGTCCCACGGTCAATCATGGGACAGGTCATTACTGAAGGATGTGGAACTAGGGAGGGGAAATTTTGTAGCCACTTTTACAACCTACCACAGTTCAACCTCTGTCCACAAATTGTTCACAATCTTTCCGTGTGAAAATATCCTCAATGCCATTGTAGGGCCTCCAAAAATCTCATCGAATCATGGGAACAGCCTTGAAGTCCAGAATTTCGTGGGTGTCAGTCATATTCAAGGAGGCAGATCCTTGAATTCAGCTACTCTTGACCCTGAAACCTATGAACTAAAAACATATCTTGTGCCTCTGAGTCAGCCAGCATGCAATACAGAGATGGAAGCTACCTGCGGTGGGCACTGCTATTCCAGTAAGAGCCGCTGCCCCTTGGCGTTGTGAAACCAAGCTGGGCATATATTGCAAGGCCTCTCTCTCTATGCTGGGGAAAATAATGCATCTTCCACAGGCTTGTATTTTACTCACAGAAAGTAGCTTCTCGCATTTTTTCCTTTGATGTTCTTAGGGTATCCCTTCCCAGCTTCACCATTCTTTGAATCACTCAGCTCTGGCTTCTGATTTACTAACTGTTCTCTCCAAGACTCCCTTTATTTCCCTAAGCAATGGTTCATATTTGCAGCTGAACAGCTTTGTCTGTGTGCTTTCTGCTCCTGGACACTTGAAGGCTCAGAGGCTTTGTCACAGTTTAAGTACTTGTGTGCACCTCTTTAGTCCAAGCTGTTGACTCTTTTGCTACTTCCACTTCTAAAATTAATGCTGCATGTTTGAAAGTTTTTTTGTTTCGTTTCGTTTTGTTTACAGTAGCCATTCAGCTTCAGGTGTCAAAGCTTTTATTAGTTTCCTGAAATTCTATGCTAAACCATCACAGAACTAACTGGTTTAAAACCACAGCGATGGATCACATCACAAACTGTGGGTTAGAACTTTGGGTTGGGTTCAGTCATGTGATTCCGCTGTCTATTTCAGCTGGTCTTACTCACATCTGTCATCAGTCGTCCAGGTGGCTCGGGTTTGTTTGGTCCAGTGTGGCCTCAGCTGGTACAGCAGGAATTCCCTGCATAGTGTGTCTTCTTCCAGCAGACTGACCCGGGCTTGTTTGAGTGGTGACAGAGTTCCCTTTTTCAGGTTGGATTTTTCAGAATCAAATACATAAATGGACTGTGAGGTACAGGGTATTTGTCACTAACACCAAGAAAAGGAAGCAAAAAGAAACATATTTGGGAAGAGGAAGAAGGCAACCTGTGAGACAGTTCTTGTGAATCTCACTCCAGGCCATTGGGGAGCTCTAGGTTGGGTAGTGACTCTCAGAAAGCCTTCATTTCCAGCTACATGACTCTCCGCAGCTCTAGGTTGTTTGCTAATCACACAACAGGATTTGGACAGGAAGTCTTTCCTTGAAGGAGGAGCTGGGAGAGGCTTCTCCAAGTCTACTATGTGTCCTAAAGCAACCAGCTGACAAGCCCCAGTGGGTCAAATTTGTTTGTATTCCACTGGCCAAAGGCAATCTTATGTTGTCATGTCTTTTCAGTAGCAGATTAAATTAACAATAAACAAACACCTATTTCTACATTCTTATCTTGCAAATTAACTTTATTCTCCCCTAAGAATTAATGCAAAAAACATGGGAAATAAGAAACCCAGGGGATTAAAAAGTAGAAGAGTAAACCATAAAGAACAAGGGCACAGGTTATACATTATGCTATTTTGGTGAAGCAGAATTTCTCACAAAATTTGGAGAGCTCACAATATGTTTCACTGACATGTTTTAGATATTTAAATATTTTGGATTAGAAATTGCATCTTTATTACAATGTTAAGATCTATTAAAGTTGAATTTGACCTAAATATTATTTTCCTGGTAAAGATTCCCATTTTCAATTTGGCTTCTATTTAATTTTCTCTTTCCAAACAATGAGAGAGCTTCTAAATTCTTGACAGAAGCCTCTGAAGGCAGAAGCAGCTTACATTTCATTCTGTTTATGGCACTTTTTGAGAGATATATTCATGAGTTGGCAGAGACAAAGGCCAAGGCAGCCTGGCATAGCTGATTATCGTGTCTTAGCAAATGAAAGGAGCCCTAAGGCATTAAGAACTTTCAACCATTAGCAGTGGTTTTTCCCACAAGGCAATTACATAAACTGGCACTTTGGCAAAGATAGCATATCTTGTTTATTCTTTCAGTGATTACTTCTGAAATTTCATTAAAAGTACAAAGTATTATCAGTTACTCACTATAAGATTTAAATTGCCAGGCTTCCATTTTATACATAAAATATGTAAATAGTTTGGGTTGATGATCACATATTTTTCATTACACTGCAAATCATAAAATTGTATACTTTGGTTTCTAGCTGTGACAATATTGTGAAGTGGATGATTTTGTTTCTTGAAAGTATCAGCTTGCCAAATGACTATAATTTTGCATGTGAAAATGTCCTATAAATAATGCAAAAGAAAATTTAACATTCATCAGTATTATAGGACGGTTATTCCAAATTTTCACAACCTATAGTACAGTGACCATAAGTATTTCAGAGCGATTGTGTGTATGAGTTTCAAGGAAAAAGGCCGGGCGTGGTGGCTCACGCCTGTAATCCTAGCACTCTGGGAGGCTGAGGTGGTTGGTGGATTGTTTGAGCTCAGGAGTTCAAGACCAGCCTAAGCAAGAATGAGATCCCAACTCTACTAAAATAATAGAAAGAAATTAGCTGGACAACTAAAAATATATAGAAAAAATTAGCTGGGTATGGTGGCGCATGCCTGTAGTCCCAGCTACTCAGGAGGCTGAGGCAGGAGGATTGCTTGAGCCCAAAAGTTTGAAGTTGCTGTGAGCTAGGCTGATGCCATGGCACTCTAGCCCAGGTAAGTGAGTGAGACTCTGTCTTGAAATGAATGAATAAATAAATAAATAAATAAATAAATAAATAAATAAATAAATAGAAAAGGAAACTTTTGCATGAGAAGTACCATGATGAATTTGATCTATGACCTTCTGTTTGAGCATCAGCCAGTGTAGGAAAAGACTGGTACAGGTTTTGCTGACATATCCTCTTTCAGTTATTTGATGAAGCCTTTTTAGACAGACTTAACAGTCTTCCAAATCACACCAGACATATGAACATATCCCAACAAATTTATCCATTGTGTCTATATAAATTCAATGTTTTTTACAATGGCCCCGGTATAAAAACTAAAATTACACTGATTAAATCATCTCCGGGGTTAGTTAGGATAGGTTGGATAACAGAATCATGTTTCATATTAATATCTTTTTGTTGGGGTAAAGACTGGTTCAAAACATATAATAGCTATGTATGGGAGAGGCATGGTAGCATAGTTCAGGGTTACAGATATAAAGTAGGTACATTTGATCTGTTGAAGATATTCTGTAGATATTAGCTAAAATGTAGAAAAGATTTTAAAGTGGGAACAGAAAAACTATGTTTTTATTTGCATCACTGCCCACTTAAATTATTTCTGTAGATCCTTCTTTAATCCTAGATGAAAACAAAAGAACTTTTCATAGGCCTCCGTGTCTCTCCCACTGAATGTAACAATAAAATCTTGGCAAAGGTATTCGAGGACTCTTTAAATGGAAATAGTTGGACCAGAGAAGAACACCAAAATTCAAAGTGCCATTGAGCCTGCATCAATTCATTTTTTATTTTCCTCCTTAACCCCTTTAGCCTCCACATGAACTTAGCTCAGCTAGAGACCCTGAATAGAACATCTAGGTGCAAACAAAGAGGTCTAGGAGAAGCCTTCCACTTCTGGCTTAAAAAGCAGGAAACTGAACTCCCAAAGTGCAGAGCTAGTGGGAACCTCTCAGTAATTTGTGTTTTGTTTTGTTTTTTACTTTGTGCTGTACTGTGGGTGATGTTATTCAGATAGCACGTGGCACAGCTTGGGGTAACTCTCTCTCTCTGCTGAGGAGCCTTGCACAGAGGGGTCCTGACATTTTATGAACCTAAGGGTCCTCAGGAGAGAGAAAAAGGGGGGAGGGCTAGGAGTAAAAAAGTCCTGAGTCAGATTAGAGGAGAGTCTTAAGCTTCCTTCCATCCAACCCCAGGGGTTCTAAGCAGAAGCTCCCTGGATGGAGGCTGCTGGTCTAGCAGGAACACAGACCTGCAAACACGGCTTGTCAGGGAGAAAGGAGTTTGGAGGAGGGGAGTGTCTGAATCCATGTCTGTACATCCCTGCAAAACAGTAACGTGCTGGCTTTGCACCCAGGCTGGTGAGGGAGAGCAGCTCTTGCCCCAAGAGGCTGGCGGGGTAAGGCTGTATAATTAATTGCCTGTGGTCTGGCCAAAATATCACATATATGATTTTGGCCTGGAGACAGACTCTATTATGTAAACACTTTTCTAAAACTGTAAAGCATTATTTATAATTATGTTATACAGATTGTTAATGCCCTTAAAAGTATGCACAACCAATATTTTCCTACATAGCAAAAATAATGTTTCTACAAAATATTGAAATTTAAGAAAATTGCCATGTTACTTTTTCTTGCTTTCACCTACTTTTATAAGTGAGTACTGGGAAGATTTTAATAGCAACCAGGAAAGAAATTGTTAATATAACAAGATATAATAAAATAGTTTGAGAAATGATAATAATTATACTGACTGAAATGCAGGGAAAACTTTTTTTCCTTAGGGGCATTGGCAGTGAAAATAAGATTCAACGTCCAAATATCTTGGGAAATTTGAAATGGCTCCAGGAACAGGTTGTACATGGTGATAGTGAATGAATATATTAGTGTTTTAAATATTTCTAATAGAATTGGGTTTTGGTTGATTTAATCTTCACCAGATTATGGGTGTCTGAATCTAGTTTGAAATCATATTTGGCCTTCTTAGATAGCAGCAGATGTACAATTTGCATAAGTAGAACGTTATACGGGGGCTTGCATTTTTGGATGCCCCTAGATTGATAGCACCAAATAATGTTTTAAGCAGATTGGAAAAAAAATCTGATGATGTAATTCATATCAGCGTAAAGAAGAGTTAATTTAGTTCCATTTGACTATAGTAAATGTTCCTATAGTTACTCTGATAGAATTTTGGATATATAAATTGATTCATTCGTGGGCATATAAATCTTAATAGATAATTTTAGAAATAAATAAATGGCTTTAATGTTTAGGAATCCTTAAAATTCAATCATGTTATACACCTTAAATATATCCAATACATTTTTAAAATATATTTTTTTTATTTCTCATTTTATTCTAATTTGAAAATAATTTTGAACTTTTTGGTAACTGCATATTAGTTTTGGCTAAGGTTATACATCTTCTCTTTCAACCACATAATTATAAATTAATTTAAATATAAGTGATTTTTAGTAAGAATAATGATGTCTTTAATTTTTTAGAATGTGTCATATTATGTACTTTTGGCATGAAAATATTTTCAGGGGAAGAAAACATTGACAAAAAAGTGTTGTTTAAAATATGATACTGACCCATATTTCTTATAAATATTCACATCATTTAGTTATGATACATCAATTAGAGACCTACTCCATAGTGTTGACTCAGGTATTCTTGAGTTCAAATCTGTGCGCTACACTCATTATATAAGTGAAGACAGACAAGTTAACTAGCTCAGTTTCCTCAGAGTCATTTAAATGAGTTTTAAAACCACCTCACAATAGTTGAAATATTTTTATTATATATTCATGTATATATGTGTATGCATTTATATGTAGTTATATGCACACATACGCATATATAATTATATATGTATAATTCTATATATGATATATATATAAGAGCGATATGTATATCTCTAAGGTACAGGAGCCCATTCTACTAAGTGAAGTAAGACAAGAATGGAAAAATAAGCACCACATGTACTCACCATCAAATTGGTATTAACTGATCAATCTTATGTGCACACATAGTAGTAACATTCATCGGGTGTCGGGCAGATGGGAGGGGGATGAGGGGCTGGATATATTCACACCTAATGGGTGTGGTGCACACCATCTGGGGGAGGGACATGCTTGGAGCACTGACTCAGGTGGGGCAAAGGCAATAGTGTAACCTAAACATTTGTACCCCCCATAATATGCTGAAATAAAAAAAAAGAAAAAAGAAAAAAAAGATCGTATCAACTTCTTCCTTCCCTGTCTCCTCCTGTGACTGTATAACCATCATCCCTAAGTTACCACATATCCCACTGCTTACCTTTAGAGAAGACAAGCAAATATGTATTATATATGAGCCATCTCAGAAAGATTATGGTATTATATTTCCCCCAGATGGAACATATTCACAACAAGATCATTGCACGTAAGATCTACAAGGTAAGTAAACTTCGACCTAGTGAGCGATCCTTGTGGCAGCAGAAAGGAGACAAAATACATTCTTATATGGCCACACTTATTTTAGAAAAAGAGAAAAAGAAATAACCCAGAAAAAGAGCTTCACACAACAATGATAGGCATGGTTATTGGGCTCTTGGCTAGTATTAATTAATCCCCATTAGGGATGGATTTGTGGGAGAGGGAGAAAGGACTCCAAGTGTTCTTCCCAAATTTTCTCCCACCGTGAAGGCCAAAAGGAAGCAGAGCAGCTCTTCATAAATGCTAGATAGAGATGGGTGTTGAAATCCACCAATACCTGAGGATGTCCCACGTCTTGAATAAAATTCAATGACAGATATTAATTTATTTTTGTACCGGACAAGGCACAGTACTCATTATAAACAAGCATTATCAGAAGTTTTACCTTCTTTTATCTCAGACCTGTACTTCTCAGGAAACAGAATGTATTAAGGCCCTTCAGAATGATCACAAGGACTTGAGTTGGGTTGGTAAAAGAAATAATATTTTTTGCTAAGATGCAAATAATATGACTCGGTCTTAACAAAATATCCACCTAAGAGCTAAATATTAGTAGACAAAATTAAAACTTGTTCTTTTAATTTTTTTACATATTAATCTGTATCCAATTTTTGTTTGACCAAATTGGATTTTGTAATAGTGACTCCCCATGATGCCCAGTGGTGTGATCAGCACTGCCGGGGTTCTCACCAGCTTGGAGGGATATGTTGAACAGACTGCACTTGGTAACCAAAAAAGAGGTCCAAAAGCATTTATTCCATGACACACAATCTCTCTGGTGTCATCAGAATTAGCTGACTGCCATCAGCTATCTACAAAGGTCCTTCCTGTGCTTACCTCCTCTTCCCTTGCTGTCCCACAGACAAAATGTTCTCCTTCTTTATCCCAAGGTGACTCACGCCTGACATAGATGATCGTTCTTTCTCTACTCCTTGGAATATTATTTCTGAGATTTTCTGGCTCCTTAACATATTACCTCTTCGGAGACGTCTTCCCTTAAAACCCTAAGAACGATAGCAATTGCCATAGAACATCAACTTCAATCACATTTCTCTCGTTAAAGTCCCCAACACATTTTGTTTATTTTCTTACTTGTCTGTTATCTGTCTCTGCCCCATACAATGGAAGCACATCTCTCTCATTTACCACCCAGGTGATGTACCTCAAACAGTACCTGTCACATAGTACATAGCTGGTTCTCTCTAATATATTTGTTTCATCTTATAGGTGGTTATCTTTTCAATCTATGTAATATTTTAACCTATGAAATCCATTTCCCTAGGAAATTTGCAATCTATACCACATCATTTAATATTGGAATGTTTGCCATCATTTCTAAAATTGTTTTATATCTGAAGAACATCTGTTTTAATTATATGCTGACTTTTTAAGGCTACAGAACAGGTTTTATACAGAATTAAGCAAATTACACTGATGATAATAATACATAAGATATAGTTTTTTGTTTATGTTTATGTGCTTGTTATTAGTCTGTTCAGGAATTCTACTTCCTCCTAGGCGAACTTAGGGAGGTTGTATGTTTCCAGGAATTTGTCTATGTCCTCCACATTATGTAGTTTTGGGGCATATAGGTTTTTATAGTATTCAAAGATAATATTTTGTATTTCTGTGGTTTCTGTTGTGACCACTCCTTCTTCATCTCTAATTGACTTTATTAGAATCCTTTCCCTTTAAGCTTTTGTCAATCTGGCAAGAGTGCTGTCAATGTTGTTTATCTTTTCGAAAAACCAGCTTTTGGTTTTTTTGATCTTCCTTATAGTTCCTTTGATCTCAATTTCATTTAGTTTAGCTCAATGTGTAGAAGACAAAAGGAAGGCCAACCCTTGTGCTGAAGTTGAGTGGAAAGTTTAATACATTTTCTAATGTATTAAAAATTTTACTTCCTTAGAATATGGACTGTATAATTATTAACTTTGTTGGTGTTCTGCTTACAAATTTGCATAGGTTTGAGTGACCCCACTCCTATTTTTCCACATGTCTAGGTGAGACATCTTAAAAACATTTGTATAGTGTATCATAAATCTATAAGCTGTAAAACTAGTCATAATGAACTATTAATAATTACATGGAAATTTGTTCCCTCCTAACCATGCAAGCTGATAAAAGTTTACAAGTCTGGATTAGGACAAATTTTCTGTTAGTAATGATTCCCTGTTACCTGTGAATAAGAATGAATTTCCTGGATTATTCTAGCAAAAAGAGTGTGTCTCATTACAATCCAGGTGGAAATATTGACTATGTTAGGTTTCATCTCTACCAGAAATATGTATGTTAATAATTTCTTTATGATTTTAGAAAGAACTTATTGTGTATAATGTAGTGCACCAGATCACTGAAACAAGCAGGTAAAATATAGATTTGGAGAGAATATCATTTATCTATCTATCTATCTATATATCTGTCTATCTAAAGTGATGTGTGACTTACAAAGACTAAGAAAGACATGCTTCACTAACAATTTATAGGGTTAATCCATAATTTATTACCTTGTCCTGTGATTGGCATTTATCTTAAAAGGTTTGGTCCTTCTGCAGATGCATGACTCATAAATCATCTTATGCACAGCCAGCTGTGTGGTTGGAAACTTGCATTAATAAATGGAAAATAGCAACAGATGTTGTACTTTTATTATGCTATGTATTCATGTCAGAATTAGGGAGTATGTATTGATTAGCTGAATTAATTGAATTCTGTTTTTAGTCCAGTTGAGAATTAAATAAAAAATGTCCTAAACTTTTGAATAAAGGAGCTTGCTATAGCAACATAATTCGCAATATTTTTAAAGCTCATAAAAGGTAGAATAAAAATAACAACAACAAAAGCTCTGAAAATGTCTTGGTCAGGGTAAAGAAAGCCATATACTCTTACTTTATTGTATAAATAAGGAACTTGTAGCCCTTTACTTTCTCAGGGCAGAATCCTTAATAGAATGAGTTAATTTCTATACTTATGCATTTATCCATCTATCTATCTATTGACGTACACACAGAAACTGACATATTTGTGAAAATACATTTGTGTATATATGTCCACTCCAAGTTCCCAAGCCTGAGTGTCACTATCTATGAGCTTCACCCAGCTACCACCACTCTTCATGTCACAAAATACAAGCAGTTATAGGAGGAAATGGAAGAAAAATTTCCTACATGAGTCTAATCATGTTCTCCAAATTATGGGAAGATAATAGACACTGCAAAATTAGAAACTGATATTCTATTTGCAATGGCAGGAGAAAACTCATGAAGATTAATCCTGTGATTTATAGTTGTATCAGTCACTTTCTAGTATAAAACAAATCATATGATATAAATTCAGCCATTATGTTTTTGACATTAAGCCAAATTTACTGCTGACAGAGAGGCAATTAAGACACAGGCTTTACCCTCAAGAAACATAGATTCCCTACAGAGGTTTAAAAGCAGTGTGGCTTCCCAGAATATTGGTACATCTCTCTACCTTCTTCTGGAAACAAAGCATGGCATTTTCCTATAGAAAAAACTCCTCTCAATATTTTCATATAACTTCAGTGGAATCAACTTCTTCCTTCACATTTCTAGATATAGCTTTTATTTCCTCAATGCATAATAAATGTATTGCATATACTCTTGATGGGTGATTAAAAGGTAAGTATGTGTAGACTAAATAGATCTAATTTGAGTGAAGCTAAACATCTTTGATTATAGTTCAACCCATTCTAGGATGGAGGGAATAGACTGTGAAACTTAAATTATCATGGCTATGAAAATAGGTATTGTATCTGTTGAGAAATCAGAAAGGAATCAATTCCATGAACAAGAGCTGAAATGACTTTGGCATTATAAGTGAGTTCTACTTTGTCTCTTGTAAACCTATGGACCTTCCCCTACAACAAATGAATTCATTTCTTGAGTCAATAGATGGGCTTTCTACCAGGCGAGTTCAAAAAAATACTGAATGATAAAATAATAAATGAAATGTTATCAGCTTGCAGATTGCAGAAGTTAGACATGCATAAAATAGGCATTTTAAATAGTTAAAAGTAGGGACTAGAATCATGGAGCAAATAGAAATATATATGTTGGTATATAATAAACTTGGAAAGTTGGATGGAGAGAAAGCATTCTCTAAAAGACAATGTCTAGTGATGATTTTTTAGGTTTTTTTTTATTTAAGAGAACAAAAGTATAACTAGGTAGCTAGTGAGAGCTATAAATAAAAAGATAGTCTTCCTTCCAATGGTGTTATAAATATAACAGTACAAAGAATAATGGAAGATAAAAAAGAAATAAACAAGAAATAGCTCATCCCCAAGAAGATCTACTAAAGAGTGATATCCAAGTATAATATTGCAAAATACTGTATTATCAGTATTACAAAAGAAGTGCAAAAATATTGTAGAATTTCAAATTCAGGAACAGGACTGTGGAAAACATTATAGAGTTAAGTAATGTATTTAAAAACTCCAATGTGAATATGGAGGCATTTACTGATTAAGTTTAACAGAAGTCCATGGTACACACAAGGGTGGGGTGGAAAACTTAAAAAAAAAATACTTGCAGCTGTATCTTGAGTTTACTGAATATGTTGCTGAGGTATTTAGATATAGGCAACATCAGTTTTTGAGTGAAGGAGGAGTATGATGAGCACTATTCCTCAACGAAGTATTAAATATGAGGCTATTGAGGTGCTTGCAGGGACATATGAGGAGATGTGCTCATGTAGTTATTTGGAACAAGTCAGGAGACAGAACAAAGGGCCTGCAAAATTGGAAGTACCAAAAACGTAGGAGAAAATAGAAGACAGAGTGATGCTTAAGCAGAAAATCTTGGTTAATATATTTTATTTTTTTAATTTTAAAAAATAGAAACATTAATGAGTTCAAATAAGTAGCTATAAACATATTTGCCAATATGCAGTTTAAGAAGAACTACCTAAATGAAAGCCAAAATACCATTTCCTGCAACTGTACAGGAAAAAGCAGAAAAACTCTAGTGAGGATGTAGCACATATTACCATAGAATGAAATAATAGAGGGTAATTTGTTCAGTTACAGAATGTCTTCTACTAGGACATTAGAAAAATAAAACTGAAAAATTTTGATGATGCTGAAATGTATCAAATCAAGGTCATATTTGATTAAAACTATCACATGGACATTGCATGATATGTCAAACAAGTAGCCTGGAGTCTGATTATTCAAATGAAATGCTTGTCACTTTATGAGAAAATATTTGCAAAAGTTAGTTTGCCCCAATTTGAAAACATGTGTGTGTGTGTGTGTGTGTGTGTATGTTCTTTGTACAAATGAGGCCCTAGGAGTACTTGTTATAAATGAATGAGTTCTTTAAAATTAATTTTGAGAAGTTAAATAGATTATTAGTTATTTTGCACTTGACCCATGTTTAAATTCACCACCATCTAAAGAACAATTTTCATCTGACATTTTTAATTAGAAAAACATTATGCTCATAAAAGCAGAAAAATTTATCATGCCAAAATATGTTTCTAAGTATTTCATTTAGCTTATATTACTATCATGAAAAAATGTTTTTGCAAAGTAGAATTCTCCCTCCCAAAAAATTGTTATTCTTTATTCTATGACCAATAAAGATCATTAATTAGTTGAAAATATTTGACCTTTATTTGCCATATGCTTTTGGAAACCATTGAACCAATTATTAGAATATAATTAATTTTAAATGTTCATAGTGTCTAGATATCTTTATAAGTTTATTGCATGAATAATTAATATTATTTAAACCAAGATATTGTTAATATTATGTCTCATTAAAAGAAAAAAATTCTTACTGAATTTTCCAAATAAATTTTCTATTAATTATCTCTGAATGACATTAATAGAACTGACCTTCAGAGAATAGTACTGAGAGAATTCATTGATTAGAAAAACTTTATTACAGTTCTACTGATATTTAGGGAATATTGATACAATTACAATAACAGTCAATTCTGAAGATGAAATTGAACAAATATAAAAAGATAAATGAACATACTATTAAAAATAATATAGTAGAAGGGAGAGGGGAGATTGGGGAGTTATTAATGTTCAGCTCTGAGGTGACAAAAACATTTTGGAAATGGAGGTCATGAATATAGAACATTATGAATGTAATTAATGACACTAAATTGTACACTTCCAAATGGTTAAAATAGCAAATGTTATGTCTTACATATTTTGCCACAATTTAAAAAATGCATTACAGGCCAGGTGTGATGGCTCACACCTATAATTCCAGCACTTTGGGAGGCTGAGGTGGAAGGATCACTTGAGGCCAGGAGTTCGAGACCAGCCTGAGCAACAAGCAAGACTCTGATTCAGCAAAAAGTAAAACAAAACAAACAAAAAAATAATCAGGCATGCACCTGTAGTCCCAGCTACTTGGGAGACTGAAGCAGGAGAATCTCTGGAGCCCAGGAGTGCAAGGTTGCAGTGAGTTATAATTGTGCCACTGCACTTCAGTGTGGGCAACAGAGTCAGACTTTCTCTCTTAAAAAAAATGCTTTACACAAATAATACAGTAGAGACAAAGGGTTAGGGATTGTGAAATGTCTTTATAATTTCAAAATCTACTATTAGACAACAAGAGTACAATCTAGTCTTTTAGAGGTAAATGATCTAAAATTCACTTCAGAGTGAATTTCAAATGGAGTGAACATAGACCACATTTCTTGATGAGGAGGATGCCAATCACACTGTTAGAATAATATGGATAATGGAAAAAATATTGTTGGGCCATTTTTGGAAAATACAATTTGCCACCAAAAAATATAAGTCCACACTATTGTTGAGAAATGTATAAGTCTAGTTAGAACATTAAAACCAAACAGTTTTCCCAAGTAGACAAAGCAAGGAGTTGGTATCACCAATCTTTATCTACTGATATTTTGGGATGGCACATAATAGCAGTGGCATAAGGTATGGTTTGAATGTCTGTGCCCTTCCAAACTCATGTTGAAATTTAATTGCCATTGTAACAGTGTTAAGAGGTGGGACCTTTAAGAGAGGATTAGGCCATGAAGGCTCTCCTCTCATGAACGGCTTCATGCTGTGATTGTGGAGTGGTCTCTTCATAAAAGGATGAGTTCCTCCCCCTTTTGTCTCCCTCTTGTCTTTTCTTTGTCCTTCTACCATGTGATGTCTTGTACCTCGAGATGACCCAGAAAAAAAGCCCTTGCCAAAATATGGAAACTTGATCTTGAACTCCTCAGCCTCCAGAACTTTGAGGAAATACATTTCTGTTTTTCTTAAATTATCTAGCCTGTGGCATTCTTTTATAGCACTACAAGGAGGATTAAGACAACGTATGATATAGATAAGCAGCCACACATCCATACTGAAACAGATGTGTAGTTGTTCCGTGATATAAAACCAGTGGCCTGCTGAGTGCATAAAATAATACTGTATACAAGCGATAGGATACATTATTTTTCTCTTTATTTCTAAAATTCTATGCTACAGAAAATTTATCTTATTAATAATTGGCATGTTGTGATACAGATTTTCCAAGAACATTGGGAATGCTATTGGTGGAGAACAAAGCATGTACCAGTAAAAGGAAATAGAGCTTCATTCACAGAACAATTGTCAGTGAAAATTTAGTTTATTCATCTTGAGTCAGTATTGAATGAAATGGTAAATATAAAGATGCTGAAGTCAACTTGTTAACAAAGTCAATAATTCACCAGTTTTGAAGATGAGAGATGAAAAATACCAAAAGCTAGAGAAATAATTACTACTTTCTGAACTACACTGATAATACCAATGTATTTTTGTGATTATATGTAGCTTGCACAAGCATTGTATATCAGGGATATGGTCAGGATTTGAGTACCCTGAACCTATCATTTTGTGGCCAAAATATGATGTTTTTGTGGTTGAGGATAAGATAATTCCTTAAATCATAATCATGGTATAAATAGTTCATGTACTGAGAATTTGAATGTGTTTCCCAACATGCTTTAATCCATGAAGAAGAGAAATTGATGATGTGTGGTGTTTATTTTAACAAACACTTCAAAATGCTTCAACAGGTATAAAGAAATGCATACAGAGCTCAATTTAAGGAAAAATGCAATAATAAACCATTTGCTACTGTTGCTCAAGATGAAAATGCAATATTTTGATTCATGAAAGTGACAAGTTTGTTAATTTAGCTTCTAAATATAGTGTTGAAATTAGTCTTTAGTGATAAATTTCTCCATAATTTCTAGATCTGTATTTATTTGTCAACATTTGAAGAGTACCAACATGCTCATGGTCTATAATCATAAGTTAGGATATTCTAATTTAATAGAAATAATTATTAAGAAAAGAAAAGTAATGGTTGTGGAGTCTTATCCATGGCTCATTTTTTAAAATATCATAAACCATGTTTGTTTGACTATTGATGGATTGTAAGCAACACTATTTCTCTTGATACAACCTGGTAGTTCTCATGATTTTGCAGCTGATTTCAATCTTTATAAAATTTTATAAAATCATTAGCCTATGGGGACATGAATTCCAATTAAGTGCTTTACAGATGCCAAAAGCTAGATAAATAATGTATTATTTTTGAAGTACATTACCTGAATTGTTCATATTTTAGCTTTGCAAAAGGATGACTTTATATTTTGGCATACAATACTTTTTAAATAAATTTTCTTGAAGTGATATAATAGAATTGACTAGAAATCTAATAAGGTAATAAAAGGGTGAGACATTTTTCAAAAAAAGCAAATAACAAAGTATCCTTCAGTGAAATAAAATATGAATTGCCATAGATGAAGGACTAGAGTTTGTTATAATGCTTGCAAAAGGAAAGAAAGCCTTCAATTGGGTTTAGGAAAAGTTACTAGATGTATTTATGTGTCAAACTGAAGCAGAAATGGAAAGGCAAGAAATGGAATTATTTGTTAGAAACCCATAAGCTCATATAGGTTTGCCTGAAAGATGTTTCCTAAAGGGTTATACCTTATAGAGGAAATGTCAAAGCTGAAAAGCAAACAGTTTTTGGTTTTGAAAATCGCATCCATGCATTAAAATCCTACAGTAAAGACCCTCACTGCCTGAGAGTTGAGGATCAGGTCAATAGATGGTTGGCAGGTAAAGACTTTGGCATGCACACACCTATGCGTGACCAAGGCATTAAGAAAGAATATCCCTTTTGTTCATTGAATCTAGCCTTTGGTTGTTCACCTAACAGTGGCACACCATCAGAATACACTGATTATTTTCTCTATTCTCAGAAGGGATTTAGAATAAAAAATCCAAAACCTTTATCCAACTCTGAATTGGTCATAAGGGTAAATATTTTCAATGGAGTTCTTTAATAAAGCAAAGGGATAATTTAGGAATACATGAGATGTTTAAAATCATTAGAATGAATATGTATTTTATAAATATAATATTAATTAAATTTCAGAAAAATAGAATCTAGCAGTGTAAATTACTTATAACTGCAACATGAGAAACTAAAAGCTTCATAATTTCTTAAATTTAAATTCACATTCTGAAATAGTTCATCATTCAACAAAGCCAAACACAAAGATGGATGGGGAAAATTTGTAATAATATCCACTTATCCTATATTGTTTCATTTTATCTGCACTACTGATAATCAAATAAATTTTAAAAAATATGTAACTCAAACAAACTATAATAAAACTGAGGTTGAAAAAAAGGAATTTTCCTAAAGCATTTTCCTAAAGAATTTTCAGTTAGTAGAGCTGGTGTGTGAATCCAGGCAGTTCGACTCCAAAGTTCATGTTCATCATATATAAACTTAATTGATTTGTTTTGTTGAAAAATATTTAACAGTCTAGTCCATACTTTTTATTTTACTATTATGTATTTAAGAAATGCATAACTGTACCAGAAATAGCCACCTTTCCTCCTCCCTGCATCTTTGGATTTGGTCTATTAAAAATGTTTCACCAGAAGAAACCTGATGATTAATCTGCAATATACAAATGTGAGGGCTCAAATTTTATAGAATTTTAAGCAACCCAATTTTAAAAAGGACAGAAAAAAGTTTAGGAATAATTCACATACACACAAATATCGAAATGACTAGAGCACATGTAAATAGATTCTTCAATAAAAGATAAAACAATGAGATTTGACTGTTATTCCTCTTGTGTGTCATCATGTTCCATAGAAATCCTTCATGGTGTGGGGTAGAGTATGTTTTTATAGGAACATGGATAGCAGGTCATAATTCCCACTGATTTTCCTCTTAAATATTTCCTCTAGAATAAAAGTGTGTGGAATATATACATTATTTCATAGTTTGCAACATCATTTATTTCATGAGTCTCCCTTTAAAGTCATAAGTGACTAATCCTGGAGAGCCTTCACCTGAGAGCAAACCCACTTCATCCTAATACACTAATAAGAGTTGAAATACCTGATATAAATGTAAGCCAAATTTTTATTTCTTCTATTTAGGAATGTGATGGTTTTCCCATCATTATTTCAACTATAACTGTGAACTAAGTATTTGAAAGAAGATATCTTTAATATAGCTGACCTGAGAAAATAATAAGCAAAAGAAATGAGGTATTTCTTGAACTTGTCCAAAGGAGTATTTCAGAAACTGTTGATTATTTACTTTCAAAGCTTAATTTGGATTTTTACTTCTCAAAGGAAAACCAAAACTGGGAGAAGATTAAATCCATACTTCTTTGAAAAATGTCACCAAATGACAGCTATAACTTTTTGAAAAACTTTTAGATGCTTGAAATTGAATGGCTATTTGTTCTCTCCGTTGAAGGAGTACAAAATTTGGCATTAAATTTCATTGTTTCAGTAGAAAATTCAGAAACTTTTCTTCAATAATATTATTATAATTTCTAAAAATAATATATATATATATATAGATTTAGCCTGTAACCCCAAAATATTTATTGATATTTTATTAAGTATCCTTCATTAGAATAAAATTTTATTCATTCTCTTACATATGCTTCAAGGTTCCAAGGTATTATTTTCTTAAGAAACATCAATTGTGAAAAGATCAAGTTAAACCCACTTAAACTTTTAAATAAAAAGGTAACTCAGAAAACTAATAATTGTGATGCTGCCTGAATAACAAACACCTAAGTGTCTGATTTTTTATTTGATTTATTCTCATTGTAACATCTGGCTACTAATATGGATACCTAATATTGGGCCCCTGCCATTAAAAATATACATTTTTGGATAAGTTTCAAATGTGCTAGTGGCCCAGAATATTCTATTCACTTTGGGGCACATTGGGCCATCTGTTTCACTTTATTGATGCTGATTCTTCTCTACCACATTCTAATTTTTTGAAGCATCAATTCCTGTGTCTTCAGAATTTTCTTTCTAGCTCTTTGGCTCTCTTTTTTGGGGTCCTCTGATAGATTTTTCACTACCTGATCATTTCATAAATATTTGTGCTCTGTTAGGTTTGATCCTGGGTCTTCTTTTCTTCTAATTATTGATGGTCGTCTTCTATCATATCATTCTTTCCAGTGGATTCATTTCTTGCTTTGCACTCACAATTCCCTAATTTACATCTCTAATTCACATTGCTTTCCTGAGCCCCAGACCCTGGATCCTTATACTCTACTGTGAACAAAGCACATCTACTCTGGGATTCCACAGGCAAATATCTAAAATGTTTAATGTTGTTTTCTATTTCCTCAACCCCTCTGTTTCTTAGTAATGTGAATTGTTTCACATACAGTCAAAGCTTCTAGTCTTGATATCAGTTTTGACTGCTTTCTTTTCCTCAGGCACAACATCTAAACAGAGTTTACCAAGTATTGTTAATTATCAATCCGGGGCGTTATTTTGGTAAATGCTACGACTCCTATAGTTCATATTCCATGCCTGTACCCTTTTATTATAGCAGAATTCAGTGGGAGAAAAACATGAAGCCGCACTAAACATTTTTGTTTTAAACTCATGCCTATAAACATCTCGTGGACTCTTTAAACTGTGCAACGTATGTATAAGAGCTTTCCGGTCCACAAACTGTACCACCGTCTTACGTGGTTATTTTATTCTTTCTCCTCACTCCTCCAGCCACGTCAGCTGTCCCACCATTGTCACTACCCAGTGGCTTTGCTTCCTACTTCACTAAGGAAATTAGCCATAAGAATTTGGCATATTCTGATAACTACAACTATTCCATTACCAGCATAGACGAACACTTTATCTTTGACCTTAGAATGACATTTCTGTGCTTGGATGATAAAATATCTCCACTTGTGGATGAGAGCCAATCTTTTCTCGCCTACCTAACAGCATTGCTTTAATTCTCCCCTCTCTTGTCAAAATACCAAATTTTCACTCTCTACCCCATCATCCTCATAGGTGTATGAGCATGTGAGTTTCTTTTGATAACCTTCTGTCAGTTACTGTCCTATTTCTTTTTCTTTCTTTCTTTTTTTTTTTTTTTTTTGGTCCCAGTAGGTGGCAAAACTTTTTGGGTGAGTTGTTTATATATTCTGCCTTCAATTCCTCTCCTCCCATGCTCTTTTAAACTCAATTTACTTCACTTTACTTCATCACTCTATAAAAACTGCTCTTGTCAAGGTCAACAATAACCTCTACTTTGGAAAATCCAATAGTCAATTTTCAGTTCACATATTGTGTGAGCTAAAAGCAGCACTTGACATAGTTGAACACTCTCTCCTCCTTGACTCCTTGACACATTTCTCCAGGTGGCTTTACCCTGTATACCTGTTCACTCTGTCTCAGGCTCATTTATGGATTTTCTTCTTCCCTCAGATCTATAATGTTTTCATCAATTTTTGATAAATATCTGTACACTTTTTAAAATCTAATCTGTTAATACAATAAGACATTTCCATGAGTATTCTGTGGTCATTTAACTGTATAATTGACATGTCAAAAGGGACATAGTCATTTGTTAAATGAAAATTTGTCTAGGTTAATGAGGAATTAAAAAATTAAATGTCATCTTAGGAAAAGAGTTTCTGTGACTTTCTGACACTGCCTTAAATACTAAGCTGAATATGTAACATTGTAATCATGGAATGTGCCAAAGTTACAGGTCAAAGCCTTTCAAACAAATACATTAAATGGTAGAAATAGAGAAATGATTCCAGTATAAATCAGACTGAATTGATAAATTAGTGCTTGAATACCTTGCATTTTGAGTGAGTAATGTGTAAATCGAATTTAGCTTTACTTGGTTTCTCTCATTCAGCTCTTATTCTCTTCAAAGTCTTTTATTAATTCAAATACAAAGTACAGTTCTCTATTGTAATTGAATTTTCTTTTATACACAGACTGTTAGATAGCTTGCTGTATAACTGGGGGAAAGGAAGCTATTTTTAGATGTATGAAGTGAGAAAATAGGTAAGCCAACCTGGAAAAATTTCCTGGAGAAAATTGCTATATATTAGTGTAGTTTAATGTGTCAGGACAAAGTGCTCTCTTTAAATTATTTTCCCCTCTCAAGTAATATAAAGTAAAAAAATATTTGAGAAAAAAATACTCCAATAAAGCCAAAGTTATGATAGATTACTTAAGCTTTTGATAAAAGACATTGTCCCACGCTGTCTGTATTTTTCCTACCATAGGCTGAACCTTCTCTTGATAAATTTGTGGGAGAGAAGAGGTTCCTTATTAAGAATTCTTAAATATAATTTGTATTACTCTATGAAGGAACACTATTAAGAAAAGCTTATAAAAATACAGGTGGGAAATCATTTTTCTCTCTCTCACTGCATGGAAATTATATTTATGACATCCTTGCTCTTCTTTTAGATACAATGTTGGGCTTCATATATAGTAATAAATAAAATTGTCATAGTCCTTTTGGAGTCCACAGTATATTGAGATAAACAGATTTTTAACTTCTACAACATACTGGAGCACTATAATTGACATATCTATAATGCAGCACATTGGCACTGGAGAAGTATCCAAAGGTAACTTGGTGGAAGTTGACTGGAGGATGATTACTTCAATTCAAATATCACATCCTCAAAATTGCTTCTTCAGCCAGTAGCTTATTTTAGACTGTATCCCATTTTGACCTATCCTCAGTAACTGTCAAATGCATTGCCTTATTTCGTCCTCTTCAAAGCCCTACACTAGCAGAAACTATCATATTTCTCCCTTTAATTTGTTTATTGTCTCTTTCTACCAGAGTTTAAACTCCAAAGGGAGCTCTTTTATTTTTTATAAAAAAATTTTCTCAAAACCTTTATCATATTTATTTCTAGAATTTTTAAAAATAATTAATGTTGGACTCTAATGACCTCTTTTACCTTGACAAGGAATTTCCCCTTGAGCAAACGTAGGCTTCTTTGAGCCCACTTTCCAATTAAGCCTCGTCTTTGGGTCCTGCCCTCGCCCGTCTGGCCCACTTGTGGCAAGAATCCAGCTAAGTTGGTTTAGAAAGAATTGCCTTCATTCTCAATATCTGATTAGATCCCTTATTTCCTACCCTCAATGACTAATGAACCCAGCCTCCCTCTAGTTTAACAAGAACCCCCAACTCTCCGTCTCTGTTCTTAGTAATTTTCTATCCACCAAACTCCTCACTCTGTCCATTGGCTACAAACCCCAGCTGTCTTTTTGCTATATTGAGAGTTGCTCTGAATCCCTCTCCCTTATTGCAGTGCACCCACTATGATAGTCTGGAGGAAAGTCTTCATTAACTGTTTTAACAAGTGTCAGAATAATTTTTCTTTGACAATCTTTTCCATCACTTTATACCCAACATCTATAATAGTGCCTGGCATATAGAGAAACACATGGTGCATTTCCTGAAAGAATGAATGGGTCCTATGATTGACAGTGCTATGCAGTATACAAAAGAGCTTAAGTTTGTACATATATATGCATATATAATATATTAAGGAGATGTTCACAAGTAAAATGATATAAAAAAGGTATCAAGACTTTAGGATCTGGAGCCCGACTGCCTGAGTTTGACTCATGATGGTGCCACTGCTTAATTGTGTAACTTTGGACAAGTTATCAATTTCTTAGAGTCTTAGTTTCCTCAACCATAAAATATAACTAATAATAGTACTTGGATCATGGGTTATTTAGGCAATAATAAATGGGTTAATACGTTTGAATGCTCAAAGAATGACTGAGATAAATATGTAGTCAATATGTAGTATCTATTAATACTTATATGTGCATTGGCATTAGTAATACTACTGATGCAGTACATATTGCATGATTTAAAGGGGATATTCTATCGTATCCATTTTAAGATATGTATATGATATATAAAATGCAGTCTATTCATTTACAATTAAATGTGGGTACATTATTAGCTTCCACCTGAGCTCTTTTCTCTTGCTATTTTATTCCTTCTTTCTTACATTATAATCCAAACTTCAAGACAATCACTATTCTGAGACTGTTAAACCTTAGATCTAGAGGAAAACAATCTGCCCTCTATCACATTGTCATCACCAATCACAGCTTTCTTGTACAGCAGTTCTTTGGTAATGAAGCTAAATGTGTCTTAATGTATTTGGAAATATTTCTGACATACTGAATGTCTTAGTAAATAACACAAATAAAATAATTGTGCCAACCCAGCTTAGTTGCAATACTTTGGAATCTCCCTGCACACCACACATTCATCAATGAATAGCATTATTATGTGCCAGGAATCACTCCATGTGATGGGGACATAGCAGTAAACAAGAGTCGATGCTCAAATGTCACACATCTTTGCTAACCATAGTACCTGAAGTATTCATTAACTTTTCATTTTGCCTTATTTCTATTTACACATGTTAGAAAGCAATAGGCTGGGTGCTGTAGCTCATACCTGTAATCCTATCACTCTGGGAGGCTGAGGCAGGAGGATAGCTTGATGTCAGGAATTCGAGACCAGCTTGAGCAAGAGCAAGACCCTGTATCTACTAAAAATAGAAAAATTAGACAGACATGGTGGTAGCACCTGCAGTCCCAGCTACTCAGGAGGCTGAAGCAGGAGGATTGCTTGAATCCAGGAGTTTGAGGTTGCTGTGAGCTAGGCTGACACCATGGTACTCTAGTCCCGGCAACAGAGTGAGACTTCGTCTAAAAAAACCAGAAAGTATAACATATATTTAAATGTCTTTGTTGATTCCCACACTAAAGTCTACAAAGGCAGAGATTTGGGCTCTTTTATTCAGTTCTATCTCCCCAAAGCATAAGTTGAAGGATAGAATTAAGCCATTTAGAAATGCTATTAAAATTATAACCAGATATTGTCGATTGGGGTAGAAAATCACTTCATTAGTGAACTAGTTATATAATAGTACAGAAATAAGGACATCTTTTAGAAATGAAAACAGTTGCAGATTTAATTAAAATGTTAAATCATTGTAGAAATAAGGTCATAAAATGTAATTGAAGAGACTGGAATAGAATCTAATGCATTTTTATTTCAAATTGTATAGTACATATTTGATATTTAAGGGAAAATAGATATCACTTCATTTATAAATTCTATAATGTGATGGACTTAACTTTTTCTTTAAAAAAATCACTTCTGTCTATATGAAATCTATGGTCTTTAAATCTGTATTTTAATCGATGCACCTTTTTCTGTGTGTGTAGCATTCATGTTGTACTTCGGTGTGCATCCCCGGTATGCTAAATGTTTTTCATATCAAATGCCCTTTCTATCATTAGTTTATAAGATAGTTTTAGGGCTTTATTACATTTTGACCATGTATGCATTTTATTTTTATGGGTACTATCCTTATTAGATCTTAGAAGATACAAAACATTTTTTATTACTGTTGGGAATGGAGTTTTGTGCAAAATATGCATTTAGGATTCATGTCCTTAGGGTCTGATGTTGCTATCTTTATACCCCTGGGATGAGGATGCAGAAAATAGTGCAGAGGAAGGAGTGTTTATTTGGGAAAATAAAAATTTCCATTTAGTTGTATGTTTCTGCACAAATCTTTTTCAGCTACGGTTTGTACATTGATAAAATACTAATGGTGTCTTAGTCTATTTTCTACTACTATAACAAAATAACTGAGACTGAGTAATCTATGGAGAATATAAATTGATTTTCTCCCAGTTCTGAAGGCTGAAATCCAAGATGTAGGCACCAGTAGGTTCAGTTTTCTGGGGAGAGCTACTCTGCATCCAGGGTGCCTTGTAGCTGTGTTTTATAGAGAGGACACTGTGTCCTCATCTGACTCCATGCAGCTTTGGGGGCAAGAAAGCTGTATGCTGCATGAAGCCTCTTTTATGAGGGACTTAATACCATTCACGAGGGGAGGAGCTTTCATGGCCTAATCCCCTTAAAAGGCCCCACCCTTTTAAATCACCACATTAGCCATTAAGTTTCAACATGTGAATTTGGGAGCGAACTCAAGTCAAACCACACTATGGTCACTATGGACCCTTAAATTTTATTTTCTCTTAGTACAGGAAATTAGATGAATTATGAAATTACATGTACTTGCTTCCTGTGTGTTCTAGTACTGAAGAAAATAATTATTTTTTCATAATTTTTTGACATTAATAGATTTAAACCATGCAGGGCAATGTCCTATATTTGAGACCAGATGGATATACAATTAGTCATTGCACAGAGAAAAATTAGAGGCAGATTTGAAAATGTAATACACTTTAAAACTTTAAGATTAAAAATGGAAATTCTGTATTTAAAATAATAGAATTCATTATAATAAAGTTACTACAAGAAGTTTGAAAATTATTTATATATACATTAAAATTTGTAAAACATTTTGACAACTTACAATTACTGTAAATATTTAGATGACTGTTTATCCTAAAATGCTTTCCCTGTGTAGTGCTGTCCAATAATTGAAATGCCGCTTTCTTCCTTAAAGCAATTCTGTGTCTACATGTAATATTTCTGAAGTTCGAACACTTTTTGAAGATAGCATTTTTGCTGCTATTTTGTATGATAATGACTAATCCCAGTCATCAATCATGTAGATCATAAAGTTCATTTTGATGCTAAAATAACAAAAATGTATGTATCATATTCATGTACAGTTCACAGTATTTGTTTTCCATATTTTTATATGTTTACCTTTTATAATTTGATGTATTTTCCCCATGGATTTTTATAGATAAAATAAGATTTGAGATTTTTATTAATAAAGCTTACTTTCAGATCATATTAATAATTTTCCTTATGTTAAAATACATGGCATTTTAAATTCTTGATGTATTCTTTTTCAAGTAGCTCATTTGTGTTTGTTAAAGTAATTCAGTTTCTAGGCTAATTGTACCACTTATAGAAAGGAGATCTTGAAATTATAAAGTGTCAGTCTCACACCTTTCAGAAATGTCATGTTAAATAACATCTCTAAGCACGATATGAGACAGTAGCTCTTAAAATGTTCTATATAAAATCAAGAAATACAGAATTCAGATTAAGATTATATGCAATGCTGAAAATATATTCCTATTAAACCTCTAAATTATTTATTCCTATTCTTCTCATTTTCTTTTTCTAATATGTGCTTAGCCAGGGATCCTACACCTTTTTAGACGATGCCTTAAATAATTCTTATGGAGAAAATGCAATGTAGGCCCAATTGCTGTTTGAAATTCATTATCCTTCTTATTGAATCATACTCCCATTCACAGTACCATGTTCCAAGACTAGCTGGTTGTTATACTACCTCAATTCTGCATACTAATAATGGGTATATTTAAATCAGTTTATTTGTTTCGTACTTGTAAATAATCAAACCTGGAAGAAGAAGCCCAACAAAAGACATTAGAAATATAAAACTAATGATTTTAATTAAAACAATTTGTAATCCTTGTCAAGTTACTTATACATAATCTTATCGTTATGATTATTATAACTAAATTTTACAAATAAAATTCTCTACTTTTTAAAGTGTAGGTGCTAATTCAAATACCACTTTCCAAGATTAGATTATGTACCTACATGATTTAAACATGTAATGAAAATGTTTAAATAATGAAAAGATAAAATAAATATATGGCCATTGCATATTTAAAGGCAATATAGAAATTAGTGAAGCAGAAAGAATAGAAGTGTATTTCATATGACAGTCTGTGAAAACACAAAAAAAAACTATCTCCCCTCTGATTATGATATAAATAATGAAGGCTGAGTTATGCTATATAGGAAGAAAAAAATCCTTCAAACCTCAATGATAATTTTATATGTAAAAACCAACAGCTGTATGACTGACAGTTATTTAGTCCTATGCATAACAGCAGCTATAATCTGCCAAATGATTTTGTTCCAAACTCTCATTTATAAGTCACATGTTAGTATCTCTATAATTTTCCACTGAAATCATTGGATGGGTTGGCTTCTAGCCCCTGTTTAAACACCAAAAAAGCTAATTTAATAATGAAACAGAAATATTATTCAATTGTAAAAAAATTAGGATAATCTGTTTCCAATGCATATTACATTAAGTACCACCATTTATTAAATAGTATTTATAATTCATCTTACCAAAAACAAGGAATATTAATGCTATTCTCTCTCTTTAATTTTCTAAAATTACCAACTTCTCAGAACACTCAGAAGGCTTTAAAAATAAAGAATAAAAAGACCCTAAGGGTAAACAACTTTATTATCCCGTTTCTCCTCTCATTACAGATTTAAATAAATCTTCAAGACTACAAATCTTAATATTGTATGGCAATCATGTTTTTAATTTTTTTTATTTTAATAGATTTAAGGGATACAAGTGATTTTTTGACACATGGCTGAATTGTACAGTGATGAAGTCAAGGATTTTAGCAAACCCATCCCTGAACAGTATACGTTATACATGACAGGTAATCTTTCATCCCTCATCCCCTCACTTTCCCCCTTCTAAGTCTCCAAAGTCTTTTATACCACTTTGTATGGCCATGTATGTCCATCACTTAAAAGGATTTAAATGTATAAAATTATGTTTGACAGTTTTGGAGATATACCAATATATCTAAATGGACCACCTTCCAGAGTTAATGAAATCATATTGCCTGAAAAATACATGCCATGAGCTGCTTAAGTCCAGGTGTCTTTATATTCATTCCTGTAATGAACCTCATATTAAAATAGAACATGCCCATAACTCATGCCTGTTTCTGTGGCTCTTTGCCTGTTTCATTTCCCATGCCTGCAATACCCACCCCACACAATTCTCTCTCAAATCTCACTCACCTCTCATGACTCCCTGAAAGCTCCCCTTTCTAAGAAGTCTCTTCAGGGAGTAGGATTTCCCTCCTCTGGGCCACCCTATCCCCTTGTACTTCTACTTTTGATTCATTTATTATAGAATTTACTATGTCATATTAGTTTTATATTTATTTAATCATCTCTACCCTTTCACATTATATTTCTTGATAAAAAAAATATCTCATTTATACTACCCTTTCACCTGGTGGATAGGAATAAGATCTATGATAATAATCTGTGTACACTATGACATATATCTACTATTTATAACTGACAAATTATAAACAATTAGACCAATTAATTTTAAAATTAAAGGACATTCATAATATTCTGAGAATATGAAACTGTTGCATAAGAGTGTTTAATATGATTGGCACATTTATGTTCTATTGTTACTAAACAGTGCAAATTTATTATTTTATAGATCTATGTGTGAGTCCTAAGTGGGTCTCACTGGGTTAAAATCAACGTGCCTGCAGGGCTGTTGTTGCTCCCTGGTCACTCTGGTGGAGAATGTATTGCAATGCCTGCCCCAACTTTTAAAGGCTGCCCATGTTCTTAAACTTGTGTCCCCCTGCTTCCTTTTCACAGTGATTAATGTAGCATCTTTAGGAACATTCTTTCATAGTCGAGTCCTCCTCAGACTACAAGCAGGGAAGGTCCTATCTTTTAGTGACTCATGCAATTAAATTGGACCCACCTGGATAGTTCAGGGAAATTACCCTATCTCAAGGTTCTTAATCTTAGTCACAGCATGTAAAGGAAAATATCCATAGGTTCCTGGATTGGAGAGTACACATCTTTGGGAGGCTATTATTTTTCCTACCACAATTAGATTTACTCACAGTATATCAATTGAAAAAAAAAAAAGCCAGCTAACAAAAAAGTACTGGTAAAATAAAAATGACATATACAGTATTTTAAAAACCTGAAGAAATTAATTTATTAAAAAATAGTAGGGGCACCTATTATGTTAAAGTAGGATGATGATAAAATGAATAAATAGACTCTGTCCTCATGAAGCTTTCAGTTTAATTGGGCAGAGTATGAACTATAAATCAAATAAATACATACTGTGATTACAAGTAGTGAAAAGTGCTATAAAGAAATACACAGCTACTTTGGGGCATGGAGAATGCTATATCTGAGGGAGCCTTAATTTAAATAGGTACTTAGATAAGGTATCCATGAGAAACTGAAATTGAAGGAGAAAACCAAATAAAGTCATCAGATGAGCCCTGGAAAGATGTGAATAAAAATATTGTGCAAGAGATATTAAGATTCTGTTAATGTTTTAAAAGGAAGAAAAGACATAGTATATTTAAGGAAGCACACAAAATGCAGTATGCCTGGGCAGGGTGAGTGAGGGAAAGAGATCAATTTTGGACATGTCAAATTTGAGATGTGCATTATAAATGCACATACAGATGTCAGATCCAAATTTCATGTAGCTAGTATAGACTTCCAGGGAGAGTCAGGGATGAGATGCAGACAGTGCCCAGCAAATGGTTAATGGTTCAAGCACTGGCATTTAGTGTGGAGGAGCCAAAAATGGATGCTCAGATAAGGGATCAATAAGATAAAAGAAAAAACAGGAGAGTGTCCTGTCCAGGAAGCCACATAAAGAAGTGTCTCAAAAAAGAGGGGGTGATCAGTTTTATTTATATACATGATTAGGCAAGAAATGTAAATATAAACAGGAGACTCTAGAAATAGATATGAGCACATGTTAAAACAGATTAGTTTAACTTAGTGATTCATTTATTGGACCATTGTTTGATATGGTAGAAAAGGCTTTTAATTCAGTTAGTTTCATTAATAGAATAGATACAGTAGTAGAGAATGATTCATGATTTCTTTTTTTTATTTCAGAATATTATGGGGGTACAAATGTTTAGGTTACATATATTGCCCTAGTCCCACCTGAGTCAGAGCTTCAAGCATGTCCATCCCCCAGACGGTGTGCACCACACCCATTAGGTGTGTATATATCCATTCCCTCCTTCCTCCCCCATCTGCCTGACACTCAATGAATGTTATTACTATGCATGCACATAAGTGTTGATCAGTTAGTACCAATTTGAAGGTGAATCCATGTGGTGCTTGTTTTTCCATTCTTGTGATACTTCATTTAGTATAATGGGCTCCTGCTTAACAGTTTCCCATATGTTTCTGCTTAACCTTATAGGTAGATAATAGTCAATGTGTGGAGATAAAAGTAATACATAAACATCATAAGTAAAATTACAACAGAATTGTGACAGAAATTCAGAAGATTTGTTTTTCCTATGAATTATTGCATCATATTTTTGGTCAAAACTTGTATATCAAAGTATGTTTTGTTAAAAAAGGGAAAAGAAAAACATTAATTTAAATTTTATCATCGCAAAATTTATATTGTGATTTCTTAAATTTTAGCACTACTCTTGGGATATTACTTCACCTAAAATTATCTTTCCCTGCATCTTCTATTTTATGCATTCAGTATTATATCCCATATTTACACTTTTCTTCCACAGTGATATATTCTGTCTCATAATATTTTGTAATTACTTCATGTGAATTTCCCTTATCTAATATACTGTATTATTAACTATTCTTAAAAACATTGATCAACTTTGATATTTGTGCTTAAGCACATCAGAAAGGACTTGGTGCATATGTGAAGACTAAATATGCATGTTATACATGGATACATTTCTTAAAACTTTGATACCAGATTCCAAGTTGAAGAATAGCATTATGTGTAAGATCCGCAATAAAGAAAAAATCTATCTGTGTAATATTATTAAGTAGATAAATTACTGATAGTGTTTAGTTCCAGTGGTCTGAATTTATACAAAGTACTCTCACATCTTAGGCAATGTAATGAGACAGAGTCAGGAATTGCATTTTCTAGCCCTTAAGTTTACCTAATCTTTTGGTTGTTTTTTTCTTTTTCTCAATCTCTTTGTTGAAAAATATTGCCTAAGAGCTTTTAATAATGAATAATTATTAACTGTTCTTTTTTACTATGCTATCAAGCCAAACACAGGAAGAAAGAAATATTTATTGGTCATTTTATAGTTTTCATTTTCATACACCTGCATATTTTTAGATGTTTCTAATATCACTTATTGGAACACTCACCCCTCCAAACCAATCTCAAAATAATGGATAGAATATATCCACTAACATTTAGAACGTACTACATATGAGAAATTAAACTAGACATATTTTAGTCCTTATCTAATTAAATCCTTACTACAATGCAAGGTAGCTATTGTTAGCCCTATTCACGATGAGGAATCAATGTTTTAGTTTTAAATTAATTGTCTAAGCTCAAACAGATATTGAATTTTTTTGCTACTGTATACACTGTTTCTGAAGGCATCATGCACAAGTGTGGGAATATATTCAAATGCAGGACTGCTCCACTGTAAGCGTTATGTAACAATGCTTAAGTATTCTTAGGAATTTGATAGCAATTGATGATTAGCATATGACAGTTTATCTTTGAGATTTCTTCCTCGAATAATTTAACTTACTTCTAGTACTCTGGTTACTAGAATCATGTCATTATTTTAGAATAATTGATTCTTGTTAAGAAAAGTATTTTTAGTGTCAACAATCAACATACAACATGTTTAATATTTACTTTATATTACTTTTAACTTAGAGGTTAAAAATTTATACTCCAAACAGAATCTCTAGTTTTCTATATGAAGTTTTATATTTTTTGTAATTTACTGAAATTTTTTTAAAGATATAAGCTTCTTTTTTCTGAGATCTTAACATGGAAATGGTAATGTTAAATAATACTTTTGAAAATTATAGAAGTATAGTAGGAACCATGATTTCCTAAAAAGAAAATTAGTTATGTTGGTTAGATTATTGTATAATTTCCCACAGGATCTCTATATCAGGATTCATTTTATTATAACTGAGAACAAGTTGCATGTATTTCCTTTAAATTTAAAGTAATGCTGAATGCAGCAATACCATAAGGCAGCTCACAGCATGAGCAAAGACATCTGCTTACGGTGCCATGAATAGTTATGAACTGTGTTGCTCAAATGGCTTTGCTTGCAAAGCACGACTTCCTAATTTATTATTACAGCAAATAGAAGTCTTGTTTTTCACATTTTGCAGTTGCGTTTAAATATTTCCATAATTTCAAATGTAATCACATCTATAGAGCAAATTTTATTGTAGAACATAAAAAGGAACTGCTAATGTTCTCCTGATGGATAGACAGCTCTTCCATCAGCAGTTTTGTCTCAATCTTTTCTTGATATTTAAAAATTAATTTTTAAATAATATTTATTTTATTTTACTAATTTTAGAAAGTATGATTTTATATGACAATTAATGTGATTATAAAATAAATAAAATTGAAAAATTATAGATGTTCTCTTTTAGAGCCCTAGGACTGTATCTCCTATCCTTTCACATTTTCAGTAGCTGCAAGAATTTTTATACAAAAAATTCAAACTTTAAGCTATTAAAATATTTTCCTTATTGAAATTTATCAAAGGAGCTTATCTATAAATCAGAGATGTATGAAAATAGTAATTTTCCTTACAGAAAAGAATATAAAAGACATAGTATCATTTGTGAAAATTTAACTTTTCAAATATGTTACCTTATCTATTACTTCCAATCAGACATCTAAAGGTAGTGATGGTAATTTGACATGTATGCATATGTATTTACCTCTGAGTCAAATAAAATAACTAACACTAAATATACAAGTCTTACTTCCAAGTCTAATATTAATGTCTACGTAAAACATTCTGAGGTTAAGTAAAGTTTTGTAGAACAAATTGCTAAGCTATTTTGTATGTGAAATTGTACAAATAACAATTTTATTTAACAACTCATTAAGCAGGTATGTAAATGAGTTATTCTATTTCAAAATGCTTCTAGGTATAAACAGCTAAGCAGAAGCATTACAGGAATGTCTAATGATAATAAAGTAATGATAGAAATAATAAAGTAACACATTCTGTCATGTTAGGAATAACTTGGCATGTTAAGAAAAAAAGGATGTAAACGTGCATGTCAAACAATGACCTCATCATGATCACTGTCATATTGCTGTTTTGAATGTAATATTAATATTATAATTTATGCTTCAATCATCCTATGTGCCAAGAGGTATCCCAGCCCAAGAGGTACAGAAGATGAAATAAAATGTGCCAGCTCAAGCAGTGTGGCAGGGAAAAGGAGCAAATTCCTCTTTCCTTTGCCTTTTGTTCTGTTCACATCCTCCATGGGTTAGAGGAGGCCCACTCCGGGCGAGGGCCATCTGCCTGACTCAGTCCACCAACTCAAATGATAATCTCGTCTGGGACCACCCTCACATTCATACCCAAATAGTGTTTAGTCTGGGCATCTCTTGACACAGTCGAGTTGACACATAAAATTAACCATGAGATCCTCAGCTTCTGCATAGGTTGATTTCTGTCACCACTTCTATTCAACACAGTGCTGGGAGTCCCAGCCAGAGCAGTCAGACAAGAGAAAGAAATCAAGGGCATCCACATGGGGGCAGAAGAGGTCAAACTATCGCTCTTGGCTGCCGGTATGATCGTATATCTAGAAAACCCCAAAGATTCTGCCATGAGACTACTGGAATGGATAAACAAATTCAGCAAAGTCTCAGGTTACAAAGTCAATGTACAGAATCAGTAGCATTCCTATACACCAACAACAAGCTGAGAACCAAGTCAAAGACTCAATGCCCTTCACAATAGCAACAAAGATGATTGAAATAATTTTTTAAGTATCTGAAATTATGAGGGCCTCAGTGATTGTCTAGCTTCATTTGTATGTATACTCATTTAAAAAGATGTTTTTCATTTACCAGAATTTATCATTCTTATTTTTGTTTGTTTTACTTTTTTATATGTACACATCTCAACTTTCATCTTTGGTCTGTTTCCTTCAGTGTTTTAAAATCTTCAGGGATATCTTTTGTCTAAAGTATGTATGAAAAGTAACTGGCATTTTAAAAAATCAAAAATAGATATTAAGCATTAAAAAGTTATGTTTATCCAAGGAGATGGATACATTGCACTTTAGCCATCACTGAGGATAGTAGAAATAACTTTCCCCTTACCAACATGATATTTCAATGTGTGCTAGAGAATTTTGAAAATATATGACTATAAATTATTCACAACAAAAGCTCAATTGACTGAAGTATGATCAATTTTGAATGACTTTTTAATCAGGTGAGCATAGCAAATTATTTATTGTATTTGATTGTACTAATAGAAAGCTGCAATATACATATACACATACACATACTAGCCTGTGTAACATGCGCACACATGCACGCTAGTATGAGAGCTAAATTATCAGACAAATCTATAGCAATGAGGATTATTGTTTTACTAATACTTCCCTTAAGAATATACCATGCTTTCAAACCAAAGACCACATTTACTTCGCAATCATAAAAAAAAAAATAATAATGTTCACAGTTCACCCTAGCAGATATCTAGGGAAAGCTTTTAGACTTAGGCATCCAATTTCAAACGTTTAGATGCAGAAGCTGATAATAGCTCTGAAAATAGAGTGTAAGCTAAAGTGTGAGATCTGTTCCATCAAAATGTCTCTTAAAAGCATCCTGGATGATCTACATGTTACCAAAGTCACTTTATACTTTTTGGTTTTTTGTTTATCACAGTAGACTACGCCCTGATTTTAAACAGATCCCTTACTTAGAAAACAGAATGATTGCTGATGTGGAAACAAGATCCACTCTCTAAAATATTAAAATATTCTTCTAAAAGCACGAAAATCCTCAGAAACCATGTGGAGTTTTAATTGAGTTTAAACATCATAATAACATCAAATAAAATCTTTAGCTTGTAACTATTTTTTATGATTCTGCTGATAGTTTCTGAAAGAAACCCTCTAAGATAAAACATACTTAAAATAAATTAAGACATACTGTGAAAGTTGCCCTTTTATCACTATGAAACTTATTTCAGTATTTCATTTATGGAATAGTAGTAGCTAGAAATGCTCATTTAGTCAATTAGGCATACATTTTTAATAATATCTTTAAAAAGCCATTCCAAGCCTGTCGAAATTTTTTCATAAATACACACATTCCTATGACATCAATTAAAGCAAAATTTAGGCCGGGCGCGGTGGCTCACGCCTGTAATCCTAGCTCTCTGGGAGGCCGAGGTGGGCGGATCCTTTGAGCTCAGGAGTTCGAGACCAGCCTGAGCAAGAGCGAGACCCCATCTCTACTATAAATAGAAAGAAATTAATTGGCCAACTAATATATATAGAAAAAAATTAGCCGGGCATGGTGGCACATGCCTGTAGTCCCAGCTACTTGGGAGGCTGAGGCAGCAGGATTGCTTGAGCCCAGGAGTTTGAGGTTGCTGTGAGCTAGGCTGACGCCATGGCACTCACTCTAGCCTGGGCAATAAAGTGAGACTCTGTCTCAAAAAAAAAAAAAATAAAAAAAATAAAAATTTAAACTTAATGGAATTTTTGCTTGTAATGTATCTTTCATTTTGCCTAGCCTGGGAGAGACTTTAATCACAGATCTTAGTATCTTTAAGAAATATCAATAAATAACTATATTCAGGGGAAGAGATATTGGAAGTACTTCTGTCTTATTGAAAATACTGAATCTGGACATATGGCTTCTTTCTCAAAGATGAGAAGACCCAAAATACCCAACCTTGATAATCAAATAACCTGTGCCTGTCAGGCTGTGGTCACCTTATCAATATTTAGCAATAAGATACAGAACATATTGATATTTGAATGTTTTGCCTTTCTGAAAATTTATTACATAGAAAAGTTTGATATGATTTAAAATAAACAATTAGGTTAATATTTTGACTGATACAACAATGCTATTGGCTTTAATTTTTCTTTAGTTTTCTATTTTGTATTCTGAGACATAATGTAGAATTTTCAAAATATAAAGGCTAGCACTGTGAATGTAACAAATTTTGCTTCCTTTTGGCATATAAATTTAAAGTAACAAATGTAATCAGTTCTAGTATTGTACTATGATAGAATTCAAATGTGTGAAAATAAATTTAAATAAGTCATAATAACACTGCAATTTAGATGAGATAACTTCACAAAATGCTCTAACAAAATATCTAGTAATGAATATTATAATAAAGTATTAATTATCATGTTGAAACCTATTTAAAACTAACTTTTAAATTAATAGATTTTATGTTTTAAAATTTAATGGGATGTGGAATATAAAGTAAGTGTCTGAAACGGTTGACTCCTTAAATTGGTCAAAGACACCTTTTTTTTGACAGGACTCTTATAACTCACACTGGACCAGACTTTCGTGTGCACAGCTCACACACTATAAATTGAAGATGCCTTCTGTTTTCATAGTCAATGAAAAAAATGGAAAAGGGAGAGACATTCACATATTTCAAGATTGTGATTTTACACTTCTCTCTTTACTTCTTGACCTTTGTTCTTTCTTCATCACTTATCTTCTATATCTTCAATTTTTGCACCTGATAGTAATACTCAGTGCCAGAAAGAGCCCTTAAAATGTCAAATTCTTGCAGTTCGCCACAGTGGTCATAATTCATATAATTATATAGATAGCTTCTGTAAAAGGGTAGGAAGCCTGGATGTTTCTGAAATTAGGCCAATATCATACTTTCTTAAGAGAGTTTTTACGTTGATAAAAATTGAATCATAATCATACTTCTCCCAAAACCAGTATGTGTAATGTTTAATATGCCTGCAAATAGTAAAATCCAGGTATTTTAAGGAAGCTAAGATTTGGTATCTTGGTTTATTCATACTCTCAGTGGCAGATTTTTCCTAAGGAATAGCCATGATTCTGCCATCAAAGCTTAGCTCTATTACAACCATAGGCTTGTTTGTAAATAATAGAGCCACTTATTCTAATGGTGTACATAATAAATATATCCTCTTATTTTTCATTTCAAAATATTGTGGGGATACAAACATTTTGGTTACATATAATGCCTTTGCCTAATCCAAGCCAGGGCTGCAAGCATGCCCTTCCCCTATACAGTGCACTCCATATCCATTAGTTGTGAGTTTACTCACCCCCACCACTCCCCTCCCACCTGACCAGCACCCAGTGAATATTACTACCATGTGGGCAACTCAGTGTTGATCCGTTAGTACCAATTTGATGGCAAATACATGTGGTGCTTGTTTTTCCATCCTCATGATATCTCACTTTGGAGGATGGGCTCAATCTCTATCCAGGATAATACAAGAGGTGCTAGATCACCATTGTTTTTTGTGGTTGAGTAGTATTCCATGGTATATATATACCACATTTTATTAATCCACTCATGTATTGATGGGCACTTGGGTGGTTTCCACATCTTTGCAATTGTGAATTGTGCTGCTATAAACATTTGAGTGCAGATGTCTTTTTTATAGAATGTCTTTTGTTCTTTTAGGTAGATGCCCAATAGTGGGATTAAAGTTTAGACTTTTCTAGCCTCCTTTTAAGATCTTTATTATGTTTCTCAGTAAGTCCTGAGCTGCTATAATATTTTTTCTTCTTGAGAGTAGATACTACTTCAGCAGGGGAAATGGGGAAAAAAGAAAATTTGTTTGCTATTGTTCTTTAATGACTTGAGAATATTTTAAATAAAGAAGAGCAAATATCAGAGTAACTAAACAGTTAACATATTACATACTTTTCTTGTTTCCTGAAGTCAAACACATGGTAAATACTGGAGAAGAATAAGACAATTTAGACCTAAGCAAGTGACTGATGAAAAGAGTATAGCAACAAAACTTAATGAAAGTGAAAGTTTTCTCTTATATATGTTCACAGGTTACACACTACAGATAACTCAAACAAATATTCTTGCTTGCTAACAAATTGAAAGCAAGAAACTTTCAATTTCCTTTATTTGGTATCTTTTTACTAAATGCCATTAAGGTTATATTTTATAGGGATGACAATTTCATTATAGATCCACGTTACTATAGATTTTAAATTCTGAGACTACTGACTTTTTTCTGTTTATTGACATATAATTCACATACTTGTGAATTCATGTACTTGTGAAGCACTTACTTGTAGCATCTCATTTAATCCCCAGAAAATAAGTGCTAATAACCTCCCACTTTACAGTTTAGAAAATTTGGGCTTGGTAAATTTAAGTAATTTGTCGTTGATCTAAACAATGAGAATTGACCCACTGAATCTAATTCTGTTTGAATCTAGACTCTAATCTCCATTCTGTAATTCTCTGTTTTCTTAAATGTATCTATATCTTGCTGAATTTATTTTATACATAATTATAAGAAAGAAAACAGAATATACCAAAATAAAATTGTTGTTATCTCTGGTATAACTGAGTGATTAAAGGCCAACTTTTTTTTTTATTTATCTTTGTACATTTAAAACATTTCATACAATATTTTTATAGTAAGTTAAATGCCCTAAATTCCACTGAATACAATGTTAAGATGATTAAGGGAATTAAATGTTTCACTACTATGAACAAAAATCAAAAAAATCCATACTTCATTGAGCAGCACTTAAAAATAGTCACCAAATTGCACATTGCTTTCTCTCAGAACCTCATTTCCGATTAAACTCATTTCATAAAATTTCATCCTGAGTTCACTGATGCCAACTATTACAGCAATTTAGTCAGATCATCAAAGGGAAATTCATCAAAATTTTGTTAGAATGAATGGAGTGTTAAAAATGGGATTTGAAAAGTGGAAGAGGAACATTAAAAAGCTATAAATCATGTTTAACTTAGATAAAGGAAGAAGATAGAAGAACTGAGAAGAGTAGGTATTTAGAGATATTAAAAGAAAGATAATAAAGTAAGGAAAAATTTCTATCTTGTTTGTTTACTGATTTGAACAAACCAACTCTAAAGATTATTATATAATGAGGGAAATTTAAAATTGAAAAAGTGTATATTAATTATATTAAGGACTTATTTTTATATAGATGTAATAATTATCTTTAATGATGTTTACTTACAGATGAAATGATATAATATTTGAGACTTACTTTAAAATAATCCATTGGGTTTGGAGTATAGCTTATACAAGAATGTTTGAATATTATAATTGTGTTTATGAATTTCCTTAACAAGTTAAATAAATAATAACAAAACAAAAAATACAATGTTATAATTAATAGTTAACTCTTATGAAAGAGGAAAACTTTACATTAATGGGAAGAATACAGGTGATCTCATGGCTCATTCTATGCTCTAAGAAATTCTTCATCTTCTGTTAAGTATTCTTGAGCAAGTCACTGACCTTCTCTCTGCTTTAATTTTTCCATCTATAAAGAGTGGTTCATTCTTTGAAAGCATGTGAAAGTATTAAGTGAAAAGAATACTTTTGAAGTGTGTACAACAGTGAGCAACATATATAAAGAACTTCATATGTATAAGCTATCACTTCCATGAATGGTGGCTAAAATAAATATTAATTATAGCTGTATTTACAGTTTATGAGAATCAAAGAGGATATTCGGGTCAGATTTTATTTATTCTATAAATACAGTTGAATTGAATGACTCTGTATTCGAACTGTTACTATTTCACAGATACTGAGCTAAACCTGGGTTCAGAAAAGAAAAACAAAACAAGACACAGTCCACATCTTCCCCACTTCAAGAACCTTAGGATCTGGAGGTAAGGAGGAAAGATAACCAGAAAGATGGAGAAAGAGGTAATTTAAAAACACAAAGAAACGATGAATGTTTAAAGCAGTGAACATGGTTAATTACCCTGATTTCATCGTTATACACTGTATGCGTGCATTGAAACATCACACTATTCCTCATAAAAGTGTACAATTATTATATGTAAATTATAAACAGAAATTTATTTAATAAAAACACATAAAGAAACAAAGGCACAAACAGTTTAAGTGACTTTCCCCACATTGAATAACTCATTGGTGTCAAGGATAAGAATCCCCAAGTTTCCTATATTCAGATTTCCCAATCATAGACCCTTTTTCCCTTTTATGTATTATACTGTCCAGCACTCTATTTTTTCAAACAGTAGGTTGGAATGGACAGAAGAAAAATCTTCCCAAACTACCATGAATGGCTATTTATATACATTCTTCCAAATAAATTGGATATTTGATGTTGGGGGCTCAGTTTTTTGTTCCCCACTGTTGACTTTATTGTTTGTATAGTATTAAATATTTGACCTTAAGTAGGTACATGGTAAGTATTTTTTAGGTTTGAATAAATGAATAAACAAGATGTCTATATTTCACTAGAATTTGTTGGAATAATTAATTGTTGTATATGTTAATGCATGGAAACTTCAATCCTCTGTGGTCTTATGTTTTCCTCATGAAATAAAAATAATATGCATTGAAAAGTTAGTAAGATGATAATACAAGGGTAGTAATTAGCCAGTTTGTATTATTTTGTTAAAAATTGAGCTATTGAAACTCATGAACATTACCTTATGATTCATGGCACCTTCAACATCTGAAATATGCTTAAGATTTTAAATTATATACATAAAATAGATCATTTGTCTGTTTATATTCTTGAGCATTTTAAACCATCTCACAGATAAGAAGGAGAATTATTACCATGGCTAGCACTTAAGTCACTAATAGTCACATTTATTTCTCTTAATTATAGAGCTGGGAGTATGAAATACTTTACAGTTAATTATTCAAATCTTTACATAAAGAGATGCATTTTTAATTTTAGAAGTTTCAGTTGTGAAAAGAGATCAGAACTGATGTATTGAGAGGTTTCTAGAAGGTGCATTCATTTATAAATTAGAAATACTGATCATATCCAAACATGAATTTTGAATAATATTTTGCTTTTTACTGCAATGTGTTTTCTTAACTTACATATGTGCTTAACTCTTTATGCTTATAGTTTTTGCTCTTTTTACTCTGAGTCTGAATTTTCATTGAACACTTGATAAAGAACTGTCACGAACCAATACTATTCTTTCTTTTATATATGTACAAAGAACCCTTATGAATGATTTCTTAGAAAAAAGATAGTAGAAATACAAAGCTTGATTTGTGTTTATGGTGAGAAGTTGGAAAGGAAAAGCTGTGAGAGATATTTCTGAGGATTTTGCAACCCTGTCTGATCAGGCTGACAGCATTGACCTTCCATTTGTGCAAGAGTAAGAAGGTTTCTAATTGTTTGCAGATCACTTAGCAATTAATGGTGCCACTTTCCTTGGGAAGCCCATTTGCAGACTGGTGTTTGCTGGCAGAGTCAAAGCTTGAGATGACATAATGACAATAACCTAAGTGTCCCTAATAACAGATAAACCCTACAAACAATGACTGTGATCCTAGAAAGTCAGGAAATTATGTTCGTTCCACAAACAAGCACTAAGTTTATTATCTATGACACTGTCAAGGATACATGAACTTAAAGATAGTTGCTCTTCATTTATAACTATGTAAATATATTCCTTTATTAACTTGCTTTTTTGTAAGGATAATTATTGAAGTCCTATATTTTAAATAATTTATTAAATAACTTTCAGAACAATTTGAGAAATAAATTATATAACCATGCAAATAATAATGAACAATTAAATGTTATTGAAATACATGTTTTCATAAAGAAAGATTCATAGGTTTTAAGAAATTAAAAATTCTTACATTTTCAGTTGTTATTTGTTATTATACTTATTGATAACAACCTCTCTTTCCTACTAAAGCCCGAAGATTCAAATAGGTTTACTAGAAGGGTATGGTGAAAAGTCTTCATCCATACCACTATCCTACTGGATTGTTTTTTCATCCATAATGCGACCCTTTATGGGTCTCTGATCTATCCGGATGGCTGTCAAAATGATTGATGAAGTTGTTGCTTGAAAAATATTTAGAAGCTAGAATCCATGGGTTTGTGGACAGAAGGGCAGTGAACAGAAAGCCTGTGAACATGACCACACTGTACTCCTGTTGGGTGAAAAAGACTAGCATTCGTATAAAGGATTTATTAAGCAAGCTATTAGTTAAAAGTAATTTTTAGCAGAAGATTCGTGTTAAGCTGGCATGGGTTTGACTATTGCATGATGAGTCACAGCAGAATCACTTATGTGTGCTCTTTCCAGAGACATTTAAAGGTCACACAAAGGTTTCTTCAAAGATCAGAGTAGGTGTTCAGAAAACCATGTAGGTGTTCAATTTTTACTACAAAGTAAGATTTAAATTTATATAAACCTCAGTTATTAGTAGTACCACATCAGTTACCTTTTTGCATTGTCTTCCTTCTCTTTTCCTAGAACAGATGTATACAGATAAAACATTGATATTCTTATTGTAACCTATCCATTGTCAGCTTGTAGTAATAAAATTAATGGGCTATGGAACAAAATAAAGCAAGATTCAAGTCTTCATTTGCCATATAAGCAATGAGTCTTTATTTGCTTCTGTTTAATAGGGGCTAATAATAATGTGTATCCTATCATTCCTGAGAATTTCAATGCAATAATTCATTAAGTAGATCATGGAGACTTAACAGATATCATTTTTTCACTTTCATTTTAGCCCAAGAGATAATAAATTTGAAGAAGAGTACAAGTGATATTTTGTCCAAATTGTTCAGAAGAAACAATAGCATACTACCAGCAAGTGTGCTTGACAAAATAATCTTTCAAACAATAGCTGTTCTATACATTGGCACCAACCATGACCAACTGACCCACCCAAAAAAATAAGAATAGGGAACATGATAATCTAATCAAAGAAATAAGAAAAAAACTAGTTCTAACAGAAACAAGAAGTTAAAAAATAGATTCCTCATATTTAAAGAAAACAAGTAATTTAAAAACAAGTAAATCAAAGACTACCACTCAATCTTCATTTTGTTAATTTAGAAATGTTAATTTATAAGTTAAATATTGCACAATAAATTAGCACCCTTGATGTCTACTAGCTTTTTCCCTTAATGCTTTTCTTTTTCTCATTCAGTTTATGTGCATTATAATTATTAACATGTAAGCACCAGAACATAAGCTGCAGGAGGGCAGGGACTTTTGTCTCTTTGTTTACAACTGTGTCTCGAGTGCCTGGATCAGTGCTTCATAAGTAATAGTGTCCTATAAAATATTTCTTAACACTGTTAAGGAACAAATGAAGTTCTCACCATACAAAAAAAATGATGAGTGTAAGAGAAGATGGATATACAAAATACCTGATTTGATTATTACACATTGTATACATGTATCAAAACATCACACACAACACCATGAACATGTACAATTATTATGTGCCAAGTAAATATAAATTTAAAAAAGAAATAAATGAAGAAAAGAATAAATGAATGAATGAACAAATCAGATACAACCCTCACTTTTCAGTCTAGCACTCCTATAGTTATCAGGTGTACAGAAATAGATATTATTATTAACCCTCTTTCACAGATGAGAAAACAGCCATAAAAGTTTAATAATCTTCACGATAATCGCATGACAGTTAAGTGATAAAGACAAAACAGAAACCCAAGCCATAAGACTTAAGTGTTATTACTTTATTGTTTTCCAACTACTGGGACAATCCTAGATGTATCAATCATACTTTATTGCTGCCTTGTTTTATTTTTTCTAATTTCAGCTTTATATGAAATCAGTACATAAAGAGATATTGTATTCCCACTTTCATTTCAGTAATATTCACAGTGGCCAAGGTAGGGAGTCAGGCTCTATGCCTATCAATGGATGAAAGGATAGAGAAAATCCATATACACACACAGTGAAATACTATTCAGCCTTAATAAAGAAAAGATCCTGTCATTTGTGACAATGGATGAACCTAGAGGACATTATATTAGCATTAAGTGAAATAAAATAGGTCCAAGAACACAAATACATAGGAACACACAGGAGTTTCACTTACATGTGGAATCTAAAAAAGGTGAACGCATAGAAGTGGAGAATGAAATGGTGATTACCACACAGGTGAGGCTGTGGGGATTCGGAAGATGTTGGTCAAAGGATACAAAGTTTAAGTCAGACAGGAAGAATAAGTTCAAGAGATCTGTTATACACCATGATGACTACAGTCAAAAACAATATATTGTATATTTAAAAATTGCTACCAGAGTAGATTTTAAGTGTTCTCATCCCAAAACATTGATGTGAGGTAATACATATGCTAAATGGCTTCATTTAGCTATTCCAATCTATGCATCTATCAAACATCATGTTTTACACCATAAATATATGTAATTTTTATTTGCCAATTAAGAAATAAATTTTTAAAATAAGTAAATAAATGGAAGGACAAAAATAAGCCACAATCTAAATATTATTTTCCTGTGTGTACATTCATAGTTAAACCAATCAAGATTCTGCGAGTGTATGCCTACATAAATCCGTATGTGTTTGCACACACAATGTGCTTCGACTCTCAATTATATTTTTAAAAATATTACTAACTAGTAAGGTTATAGAAAGAATAGAATAATCATATAGGTGTTGGTAAATTTGGGGAACATGGCAGGAATGTTACTGTAAGAAAAAATATTAAGGATTGAGCAGATCAGTGGCCTTAGGGGAAAAACTATTGCAACATACACTAAAGGGAGCCTTTATCTGAGAGAAAAAAAACTTTAGATTTATGAACAGCAACAACTCAGAGAGCCATGATATGAATAATTAAAAATAAATACGTTAATTTTAACGTGGCTTAGTAGTTCTGATTGATCTTTCAGAGCTTCTGTTGACAATACATCAAGAATCAATTTAAAATCCAGTTTAAAACAAAGTTTATAATCCTCATTTAATAGATTTTGATATCTCCGATAGTACACTTATATAAGAGTGATTAAAATATGCCTCATCTCTGCATAATCAATAAAACTTCTCTTTAAAATAGATTAGGTTCAAGTCTCCTCCGCAGAGTTAACAGTGCTATCTGCAGAATTCTCAATGGACCATCTGACGTTATTTATATACATGGGTTCATTAGACCTTTCTTACTTTATCCCATTAGCACTGATGTCATCAAATCAAATCAAATGTTCACCATTTAACAATTGATTAAATGTAAATATGTATACATATATATCTCAAAATTCTAGGAAAGGTGGAACAAAGCAAAGTGTTAAGAAAATTATTTTAAAAATATGTGTATGTGTATATTTAAGATGATGACAGCGTTCTATAATGATTGACTTTAAAAGAGAGGGAGAATCAATTATTGAAATCAGGTAAATAAAATAGAATAAAAACCTCTATTAGCCTTATTATGTAAAAACAATTTATTTTAATATTATGATATTGAATTTTATATGTTTTTATTTTATTTTCAAATATTAGCAAAATGGCTAACTTTTGGAATTGTTAATTCCCTTTAAGAGTTTATGAATCATTTATATACATATATTTTGTTTCTACTGTGAAACATTTTGAACTTATTTGTAATTTTTAGTTAATATTCACTTTTGTCACCATTATAAACTATTACAATAATATAGTCCATATTGCAGATGGACTGTATACAGATGTTTATAAATGTTAAAATGCATGACACCTATCTCTATTTTAAAAATTTTGTTACTTTCAAGAAAATTTTATGATTTATATAGCAAAAGAAATTTAAGAGTTCAGCTTTCATAAATTAAAGTTTCTTTGAAACCTTTATGTTTTTGGTAAATTTCCACCTGATATAATGACTCTAATAAAAAATACATATGTGTTCTTGAAACATGCTAATTATAACACTTACTATTTATCATTGAAATAAACAATAACTTAATAAACTTATAGACATCTGGGGCTCATCAATTAATCAACCATCTCTTTTGATTGAGCAGAAGGTACAGAGATTTCCCTTATACCCATATGCCACATATGCACAGCATCTCCCTCTAACAAAATCCTACACCAGAGTGGTACATTTGTAACAATCAACAAACCTATACTGACACAGCAGGGTCACCTGAAGTCCACAGTTTACATTAGGATTCCAGGTTGGTGTTGTAAATTCCATGGATTTGGACAAATGTGTAATAATGTGTATCCAGGATTGTAGCAACATACAGAGTACTTTCCCTGTCCTTAAAGGCCTCTGTGCTCTGCCTACTCTCTCTCCCTTATCTTCTGTCAATCATTGACCTTTTTATTATTTCCATAGTTTTGCCTTTTCTATAATGTCTTATAGTTAGAATTTTATAGTACATAGTCTTTTCAGACTGACTTTTCTCACTTCATTATTTGTATTTAAGGTCCCTTCACTTCTCTTTACTACTTCATGAAAGCTTATTTCTTTTTAGTGTTGAACACGATTTCGTTGTCTGGATATACCACAGTTTGCTCATCCATTTTTCTACTGAACAGCATCTTGGTGGCTCCCAGGTTTTGACAATTATAAATAAATGTGCTAGAAATATCTGTGTGCAGATTTTTGTGTGCACAAAAGCTTTCTGCTCATTTGGGCAAATACAAAGGAACACAATTGCTGGATCATATGGTAAGAATCTATTTGGTTTCATAAGAAACTGAAAAACTTTCTTCCAAAGTGGCTACACCATTTTGTATTCCCATTATCAGTGAAGGTGAGTTCCTGTTGTTCCACATCCTCACCGGCATTAGGTGGTGTTTCGGATTTTGGCCATTCTCACAGGCGAGTTTAGGTGCTTTGCCCACTCTATAATTGAGTTATTTATTTTATAATTGTTGCAGTGTAAGAGCTCTTTGTATATTTTGGGTAATAGCCCTAATCAGTTGTATCTTTTCCAAATATGTTCTATATTTTCTCCCAATGTAAAGATTGTATTCTCATTCAGTTGGCAATGTCTTTCTCAGAACAGAAGTTGTTAATTTTTATGAAATCCAGCCTACCAATTATTTCTTTCCTTTTTTTTTTTTTTTTTTTTGAGACAGAGTCTCACTCTGTTGCCCGGGCTAGAGTGCCATGGCGTCAGCCTAGCTCACAGCAACTCAAACTCCTGGGCTCAAGCAATCCTCCTGCTTCAGCCTCCTGAGTAGCTGGGACTACAGGCATGCGCCACCATGCCCAGCTAATATTTTCTATATATTTATAGTTGGCCAATTAATTTCTTTCTATTTTTAGTAGAGACGGAGTCTCACTCTTGCTCTGGCTGATTTCTAATTCCTGACCTTGAGCGATCTTCCTGTCTTGGCCTCCCAAAGTGCTAGGATTACAGGCATGAGCCAGCACACCCGGTCCCAATTATTTCTTTCATGGATATTGCCTTTGGTATTATATTTATTCCTTAATTTGCTGAGAGTTTTTTTTTTTTTATCATGAAAAGTGTTGGGACAAGTATCTTTTGAAGTTAAGGATGAAGGCATTAAATTGATTTGAATTCATGAGTTCTCTGAAGTTCTTCAAGATTCTCCAGGAGTATCTGTCCTTCACTTTGAAGAAAAATGGGCTAGAGTTGCCCATGATGGCATACGAAGGAGAGAGGGGAAATGCTGGAAAGTTGAATTTCCATGACTTGGTAGAGTAAGGATGTATTTAGTTTTCTCTTAACTAAGTAGAAGTTGCAGAAGAGAGCCAAGCTTAAGTCATCCTAAAAGTTTTCTTCATGTGTTGGTATCTTGGGAGGTAAATTTGTCTCAGCAGACAGGAATATTGTTTTTTTCTGATGCAATTGCTGAGGGGGATAAATCCCAATCTGTCTGGCAAAACTGGATGAACTGCACTTGGAAGAACACTTCAAGACCCTCTGTGAGAAAGCTCTAGCATTCAGCCATCTGCCACCCACACAAGGCAGAAGTCAGATTCAGCAAGATTAATCTTTTAATAATCCATCATTTTCTTTTAACCCATTCTCATTCACTTCTCTGACTACTGAGAAGCCAGTAGTCAGAGATAGCAGATCAAGTGGGATAGGTAAACTGGAGCTTTTGGGGAAAAAAGCTAAGTGCCCTTCATTCCCACTCAGGTGTCACGCAAGCCTGAGCCCGGGGGAGCAGAGAGACATTGAGTGGGCTATGACACGTCCTTGTGATCTCAATTGGACAAAACAATTTAATGCCTAGCAAATTTTAATCTCTGAAAGGAAAAGAAAGTTATGAGATATATCAGAGATACTGCTATATGGTGAGGAGGGGAGATCCAGGAAGCGTGTCTGGAACAGTGACTTAAAGAAAGCTGTCTCCTCTTTGTACCCCATAGGTCACAGCCCATTCAATATCACTATTTTATAGGTATGCCACTTAATTATTTATTCATGTCAAAATGTTGAACGTGTTAAATGGCGCTGACACCTTTCAGACATGTTGATTTCAGAGATACATCAGATTTGTACCCTGTACATATAGGAGATGCAGTTCAGTTGGGGAGACATGATAAACACAGGCATGAAATACCCTATGACACACTTGGAGAAGCTACAAAGGGTTCTGGTGGTGTTTAGAATTCCTGTGGTGTTCTTTTCATTTCAAATCATCTTTTACATATAAAAAGGAATAAACATCTACGCTATCAAAGGAAATCTTGCAAATCAAGGGGAAAAAAGAGAAAAAAACAAGATAAAAATGATCAAGGAATAAGTCATTTTCAGTTGGCAGAGGAAACCTGGATGGCTATGAAAAATAAGAAGATATTTATGTACATACATCACTTGTAGCAGAAATAATAATTAAAACAGCAGTGAGATAGCTATTTGTATTCAGAAGACAAGCAAAATTTCAAAGCTGGACAACAGTAAATGTTGGTGATGACGTACAATAATGGGAACCTTCACACAATGTTTTTGTAACAAAATATATTCCAGAGCTAAGTTTGGGCCCAAATCACCAGGATAACTTTCTAAAATGACTCAATTCAACTCTTACTTCTTTAATTCTTAATGGAATTTAGGAATCTCAAGTTGTGAGTAACCCCAAGTGACTTACATGGGTGTGAAGGACTGGGAGTCATTCATCTTCTTTAATCACAGGTAAGTATATAAACAGGGATAGAATGAAGCATGGAACAGATAAAATGAGACTGGAAAAGAAAAATAAAACATTGTATATAATTAGTTTATTTAAAAAAATAAAGCATCTGGAATTAGAAAAGAGAGTAAGGCACAATAGTGTTCAATTGTTTATGAATATTCCCTTCCTGTTTTCTACTATTATTCTGAGGCACTTGAGTCTATTTATAATCTGTAGTAGTAAAATTGTGACATTTTTCTTTAGACATATATGTATTCAAATGTCTTCATTATAGTTTTTTTAAACTCCAATAATTTATTTAAATCCCTGAACATTTGCATTCATAATCTTTAACATTTTTCTAACAATATATCTGAAGTGACATAATTTCTGTTTCTGTGTATTATTTTTTCCAAAGACAGTAAATACTTTCAGAGCATAAAATTATTCCTGTTACATTAAGATAAAGATGATGAAAATCGAGCTTTTCCAAATAGACGCTCTTGATATTTGCTTTCTCTAATCTCTCATTATCTTGATAGTGTGAAGTCAATATCCATTCTAGAGAATTCAAGAAATAGTCTTTTTTTACTTTCTCTCTGTTGAGACTTTAGAAATCAAAGACATTTTATTTTCAATTTTTCTGAGTTCTTTCAATCATCTCATTGAATATATTTTTGAATTGTTCCTGATTTAGTAATGCATTCTGTTTTTGTGTTGAAAGAAGTAATTTTGGTATGTGAAAAAATTCCATTTCTGGTAAAATGGTCCAGTAACAGACATGTTTAGATATATTATTTAGCTGTATTATCGTGCCAGCAGGGAGTCCTAAAAATACTTATAGAAGATAAAAGTCAAGGAGGACACAGAAATGGATCTTAACCACGAAACTGTTCTCTAGCAGCCTTGATATTTTCTGACATTGTTTTTAAGACTGATTTGTGTCTTAGACACTGTGATTTTACAGAAAATAAAATCAATAAATAACTCAAAAAAGTTTTGCAACTCAATAAATTTAGTTTCCTATCTTCCTGCCCTTGTTCTTCATTAAACTGCTTACCCAATCATGTATTTTTGTATTCCCTTCCCAACTTCCGTATTTGATCAGTCTGTGAGGGCTGTTTTGTTGTGCTGGTGGCTGAAAGATAATCATTGGGATTGTTTAAAAGTAGCTCACTAGTGAGGCTGTGAAAGGTATATGGGGCTTTTTGAATCAGGAGATAATAGATTTACAGTTTGATTTTGCTATTTACCATGCTTGTGCCTTTGACCAATGTGATGTATTTTTCAGAACTTCATTTTTCTTGTCTGCATAGAAAAAATAACATAAATCAAAGCTAATTTGTATATAAAATGAAAGCACATATTATACAAACTCTAAATTGCTATTCAAATATAAGGTATTATTTATCACACAGGCTGTCAAGACAGATACCTAGAAGTCTTCATTTTCAGTGAGCATCCACTTCAGTCCAGGCACAAGTCCTCACTCACATGCTCACACCAGCAGCTCACATTCCACAGCTGTCTGACACAGTGCTCCTCTGTTTCCTTCCCCCTGTCTGACCCTATGGAAATGCAGACAATAACATCAATGAAGATATGAACTTATTATAAAAAGGACTCCCAAGAGAAAGAAAGAAAGAGAGAGAGAGAGAGAAGGAAAGAAAGAAAAGAAAGAAAGAAAGAAAGAAAGAAAGAAAGAAAGAAAGAAAGAAAGAAAGAAAGAAAGAAAGAAAGAACGAACAAGGGAAGTAAGAGAAAAAGGAGAGAGAGCATGGAGTTTAGAAGCTAAATTTATTTTTAGGTAAGGAAAGTACTAAACAATCAAAGTGTTTCATTAACTTCTTTTGTTAAACTATTTTTACTAAATTATAATACAAATATCATAGATACACATGTGTGTATATACATATCAGTGATACTCTATATATGATTGTTTCCTAAAGCAGGGAATTTAGAAATACATCAAAATCGTATCTTTTTACAGAAGTAAAATATGAAAGAACTCAAAACATTGTTCTGTTAAGGATAAGTCACTTGTAAAAACATCATAATAGAATATACGAATTATGAATATTATTCTACCACTTACTTGCTCTATGTTTTCTATGATTTGTGGCATTTGTTTGTCTTCTTGGTCTCAGATTAGGAAAATAGAGACATTAATCATTATAAAGTAACACTTTTATATAAAACTCTATATTTTCTTTTCTGATAATTATGAATGGGAAGGAAAGATTAATATGGAGGTGGGCATTCTAAGAGAGTACATTTTAAATGTTTTCACCACCAAAAAATGGTAAGTATGTGAAGTAAAGTATATGTTAATTAGCTCAATGTAGCAATTCCACAATGTAGACATATTTCAAAACATCATGTTGTACACTATAAATCTATACAATTTTATATGTTAAGAAAATTAATTGATTAATTTTTTAAAAAGAAGCTTGAAAAATGTTGAAGTGGGTGGAGGAGTACTACCGTTGCTTTTGTTTATTGTCCTTTATTTTATTATTATTTTGTTTACTGAGCCTTAGTATTATAGAAATTGATAGACTTTATTTTTAGAGCAGTTTTAGGTTCACAGCAAAACTGAACAGAAAGTGTGGAAAGGCTAATAATTTGTAGAGGGTTTTTTTAAATCTTTGGATTCGTGACTTTCACCATTCTGGACAATCTTATCCTTATTTTTAAATTTTGTTTTTGCATCTTCCTTTATACTCTTTCTGGAACCTAGATTAAATGCATCTTAGATCTTTCTTCCTATACTTAATTTCTTTTATAGTTTCATTTTTTGACACTCTGGGATACATTCTAGGTCACTTCTACAGATTTAACTTTATGTTAATTAACTTGTTTAAATGAACATAATTAGCTGTTGATATCATCTAATATTTACTAGGCTTTTAAAATTCTTTTTAGTATGTATGTTGATATAACTGGTTTCTAGAAGCTAGATTAGTACTTTTCAAAACTGCCTGGTCAGTTTTGACAATCTCTTGCTCTTTAATCATAAATTTTATATTCCTTTACTTTTTTAAAAAGATAAAATTTAAATATTATGTTTACTATACATTGAAATTTTAATATTGTTAATTTTCAGGAGGCCTGATTTTTTTTAACCATTGTATTTACTCCTGGTAGATTGTGTTCTCCTATGTTTTTAATGTGAACTAATAATCTCTGGAAATTTATGTATGGGAATTATTTGAGGCCTATATGTGGAGTACATTCATCAAGGAACTATTGTTTTGGCTTAGTTTTGCTAGGTGGGAAGATACATATTTATGCCTAGATTGCTCTGTGATATGGTAGGTCCCTCTTTCCAGTGGGGATACATTATAAGATCCACAGTAGATTCCTGAAACTTCAGCCAGTACCAAACCCTATATGACCATGTTTATTCTATGTGATAATGGAGAGTCCTAGTGGGCATGTAGCTTACACAGTGTGGATACCCTGGAAAAGGGATGATGATTCACATTTCATGTGGGTGATGGTGTTAGATTTTATCATGCCACCCAAAATGGTGTGCAATTTAAAACTCATGAATTGTTTATTTTTGGAATTTTCTATTTGATATTTTCAGAGAGCAGTTAACTACGAGTAATTGAAACCGCAGAAGGCATAACTGCTGATAGGGGTGGGGGGCATGCATTGTGAATCAGTTCTAAACAACTCAAGTGCCCATCAGTATGTGAATGGATTAATAAAATGTGGAGTATGTATACCATGGAGTTCTACTCAGCCACAAAAAACACTTGTGAACTAGCACCTCCTATGTTATCCTGGATAGAGCTGGAGCTGATTCTATTAAATGAAGTATCGTAATGGAAAAACAAGTACCACATGTACCCACCATAAAATTGGTATTAACTGATCAACACTTATGTGCACATATAGTAGTAACATTCATCTGGTGTCCAGCAGGTGGGGGGGGGGGGAGAGGGGATGGGTAGATTCACGCATAATGGGTGCAGTACGCACCATCTGGGGGATGGCTATACTTGAAAACTCTGACCCAGGTGGGGCAAAGACAGTATCTGTAACCTAAACATTTGTACCCCTGTAATATGCTGAAATTAAATAAAGAAATAAATAAAATAAACTCACAGAAGGGCACTGTTGTGGTAGGAAGTCTCAAGGGATACATTTGTTTATTCCGGCTCTATGCAGAACTAAAGGTAAGGTGGGAAGTTAGGTCACTTTGTTTTTTTGTTTTTTTTTAATATGAGTTTGTTTCTTGTTAGTCCACTGATAATACACACTTTCTGTGGTCCTACCTTTATACAGGTATCTGTAATCTCACTTTCCACTTGCAGGGAAAGAGGCTCTGCATGAAGCACGATTTTCTTGGTTGGTTTATTTTGTTTTGTTTTTGCTTTTTTGTTTCCTGTTACCAACATGAATTAGCAAATGTCCAGTAAATACCAAGTCCAACCCACCAGAATGAACTGATGACCCTACTTTTAATGCTGGCTTCAACAATTATTTACCTCTTTGAATTTACATAATAATTTGTCTGTGATGATTTGCCTCAGTTTCCCACCACTGATTTGTGGCTTTCTGTTCTTCTGAACCAGTAGTGCATCTCCAACATCCCGTTGTGGAAATACACCAAGGTCATTATTGGTTGGATAAAGACAGATAGTTATTTCAAAGGCTTTAAGGAGAAACTCAAATTAGTAAAGCAGATCATAGGAAGAAAATGCATCCTCTCTAGTTCTAGTAGCTGTCTTTTAAATACACACACACCTATTTTACCAGTTTGTCTCCAGTTTCTTTTTTCTCTGTATCAGTGTAAATGTTAAATGCTATTTATTATTCATTTTTTGATGCAAACTACTCCATTGTCTTTGTTCTACTTGATTTTCCTTGATTGTTTTCTTTTTTAATATCTCCATAAATGTTTGTGATGACATTGAATTAATATAAACCTTTCTGCATAAATATGATGTATTATATTCACTGCCTCCAGAAACATAATATATTTTTCATGCTAATTTCATTAACGTCGTCTTTATTGTACTTCCCCCTTATATATGTTTCTGTGTACATCCAAATAAAGTTATGGGCAATGCAAATCAATTTATATGAGGAGATTCAATTAGACTTGAAAAGCAATTTATTTTAATTTGCATACTATAAATGGTAATGAGCACATATGCATGTGTGCATAGTTTTGTATAAATGTATCATGGAAATTGTTCCAAATCTATTCCCTTTGTTAATGTGTGAAATAAACCTACCCATTTAGTATAGACTTTTAAAAATGTATATATTCCACATTAAATGTCTTGTTTATTAACAGACATTTCTCAAAAATTTAACTACTTTGCTTCTAAAAAGAAATATCATACAAATATACATATCAAGTTAACTTTCTTGGTAAGGATTTTTTAAAATATGCTTTCACGGCCGGGCGCGGTGGCTCAAGCCTGTAATCCTAGCTCTCTGGGAGGCCGAGGTGGGCGGATCCTTTGAGCTCAGGAGTTCGAGACCAGCCTGAGCAAGAGCGAGACCCCATCTCTACTATAAATAGAAAGAAATTAATTGGCCAACTAATATATATAGAAAAAATTAGCCGGGCATGGTGGCACATGCCTGTAGTCCCAGCTACTTGGGAGGCTGAGGCAGCAGGATTGCTTGAGCCCAGGAGTTTGAGGTTGCTGTGAGCTAGGCTGACGCCATGGCACTCACTCTAGCCTGGGCAATAAAGTGAGACTCTGTCTCAAAAAAAAAAAAAAAAAAAAATATGCTTTCACACACCAGAGCAGCATAAGTAGTAAAAAGTTAACAAGGTGGTTAGCTAAACTATAATCCTACTCAAAATGGAAGAATTATTTAAAAGTAATATAATATATCATTTTCTGGGTTCATGTGGATTTTCATGAATATGAAGTGCCTAAGGCGAAGCATGTTCCCTTTGCCTTCAGAAAGTCAGACACCAAAGGAAGACACCATTTGCATATAAATGTATGACAACTCCCATCAATGAAAAATTTATGAATTTAGCTAAAATGAAAATACTTCTACAGTGTTTTCTACAGAAAAGTGTCTTTTCTGTAGCTGTCTGTAAAGTCGGAATGAATTTGACTTAGCTTTAGAGACTACAGGTAGGAAATAGTGGACACTATTTTGTATGTAGCTTTCCTGTTCTCAAAGCTCTGTTATTGTTTGGCAAATGGGTAAAAAAAAATTTCTAAAAATATTGCAGTCTATTGCCTATGCTTTCTATATGATCTAAGGCCGAACTTATTTCAATTATTAAATTGAAATAATTAAGCCAATATTATATATTTTTCCAAATGACATTCAGCTATTCCAGCACAATTAATTACAAAGTCCATACTGTTCCTTAAATTTTCACACACATTTAAATCAATATCTGAATTATAAAAACTGTGTTGCATGCATATGCATATCTAGTACAAGGTACTGCATATTCTTTTAGGTATAAAACTTTATAAACCATTTTAATCCCTTTGAGGGCAAATTTCCTTCCTTTCTTTACTCTTCCTTTTCTGAGGCATTCTATTTTTTTAATTTAAAAATATTAAGGGGGTATAAATGTTTGTGTTACATAGATACCTTGTACAAAGATTAAACCAGGGTTTTTGGTGTACTATCCATCAAATATAGCCCTTACAGGCAAGCTCAATTTCTGCAGGGTTATTTGTGAGAGTTCCAGTGATTCTCGGCATCGAGCAGGAAATGGTGTAACTTCCTGCCTGTGCCACTGTCCTTATGGACGCACACCCAGCACCTGTGGCAGCCGGGCCACCCGTACTTAGTGGAGACGGCCCCAAAGCAGAGGGGCAGTGCAGCAAGTCCATCATACTGTGGGTTTAAGACCAAAGATATGATGAGGCAGTCTTAGAGAACATACTTTGTGTAAATCCAGATTCTAGATTTAGCTTCAACAATCTCAGACACTTTCAACAATGAAAAAGTATCTTGTTATTTTCTTTTGGGAAATATAAGTGTTCTCTGTGGTCGTGAGAATTTATAATTTCAAGAGCAGGTGCTGCAAAACAGAGATTGAACTGTTCTGTCTTTGAAACGGTTCTCATTGAGAAAAGTGAAAATGAACTAGTTTCAATCTAACGTGGGTTTCACATGTAAATATGTAAGAAGAGAAGTAGTTATAGATTGAATAGAAATATATAAAGATGAACTTTGTAGAAATAAACAATATTGGAATGCAAATTAATTATTGAGAGAGTTCCCAGATCTGAGCATAGTAAATTACATGCTTTGAGAAATCCCTTTCAGTCTCATAGACTTTACTAGACTTGACTTGACATAGATCTGACTAGCCTTATAAATTCACATAAATGTGAATAATTTTGAGATGAAATTTTTAATACTAGGGGATTGCTTCCATGACCATTTCACTCACTTTTCAGACTGAATCCCAATTCCACAACATATTCATTATGTGCATGTGGACCGAGGCTGATAAAATATACTCTAGTGCTTCCATTTCATTATATGTTGATTGAGAACAAAAGCATCAGCCTCTTGTTGTTTTAATATAATTGCAAAAGATAATCCATTTAAGAAGTTTAGAAAATGTCTGCCTCATATGTACTCAATAAGTGAGTTATGATTATTACTAAGTATATTATCCACATTCATGGAGTTAATCATTTACATAAATTCAGAAATTGCAATTGTCAGAAGCCCATATGGTATGACTATTTGCTTTGATTTTGAATTTTTTTGTGATGTTAGATTTTTAGGCCTAAGCTTCCCAATTATACAAGTTTCAGATGTCTGATAATTATATGAAGTAAAATTAAGTGGGCTAAAAATCTATTGTATTTTTTTTCTAAGCATGTCATATATTTTCATGGCTTTGGGAGACAGGAAGAGGAAACAGAAAGTTTTTCAGTACCGTTGTATCCCATTCTTGCAAAAATTCACACTTAAATGGCAAAAGGAGAAGAAAGGAAAGGCAGAAGGAGCTCTGAAATACTGATTTCATCATTTCAAAACAAGCACACTCTGAAATTAATGTTTTCTCCAAATAAATGCTGGAGGACCTCTGTTCTTTGCTTAGAGCAAACATTTCTTCCTTATGTGTTTGCTAAAATGAAATAATTTAGCATCCTATAGAGAATAGAAGCTAAAACATACTAGGCTAATAACAGGGTTATAAGCTAAAATATATAAATAGAACATCTTTGATAAAAGACAGAAAAAAAAGTAAATTTCATGCCAACAAATACCAACCTGAATAAAAGATTCATTCAAGAAAAGATATAGCAATTGAGATTGTAAATCCCTTTAGATATCACTTGAGAGAATATTTGGGTTATATTCCATTTCTCTTTGAAGCTTTCCTTCCAGGCAAGTACCAGATGGATTATGCATTAGAAAAGATTTTGTCTGAATCATTTCCAGATGTCATTACATAGATAATTTCTTATGAGTCTCTACTGCAGCAACCTGTAGTTTGAATCCATGATGAAATCTGAGGAGGGATGTTTTATTATTTCTGAGTGAAATAAAATATAATGTAAATTCATTGTTGATGGTGGGTTAAGTTTTTATATTTATTTTTTTCACTAGCTTTGAAACATCCTATTTTGTAAGTTGTAAAATAAATATTTAATAGATTGACACATGCCTAACTAAACTAATAAAATATCCTAGCTAAAGCATCACTTGCAAAAGAAATCTATATTTATTGCCTGGAAAGTGACAAAGCCAAATGGTACTGATTTTAGCATCATGCACTGTGGCCTTGTCCATCTGTTTGGGACCTGATGCAGGATCTATATACTCTTTGCCTGGAGAAGTCCCAGGAATTCCTTGGAATGAGTTGCAGGGTCTCTAGATTGCTGATGTGATCGAAGAATAATCAAGGTCTTTCGTATAAGTCTTATTTTCCAACACAGTATAGAAAGAAAGTTTTTAGTTCATAAAAGTCTCTCTAATCAAACTTTGGTCTTCATTTTTTTGTTACAGTTCTTGAAATTCTATTATATGACAGTTTTATGAATTTTATCTTTTGAGACAACCAGCTGAGTTTAAGTAAAGGGCATTTGTACACATTAGTTTAAAATCTGGCACTAGTACAATAAGACTTGTCTTAAATTATCAATAAATATTTATGATAGAATATTACAATGCAGTTTGAAAACTGTTTTATGACCTTTGCAAAGCAGGGGGTATTATATGATTTAAATAACTGTCAACAATTTTACAGATTTTGGGATTGTTTCAAATGTATCTAAATGTGTTGATAGAAACTTTATTTCTTGACTAAAGATAAAAACTATTAAATCTGTGTTGCAATACCAAGACAGTTTTCAAATACTAAAGATATTATTCTGCTTTAATAATTCATGTACATTAGTGTAATGTTCTAGGAATCTGAAGCATAGATTGTTCTTCAATTAAAATGAATTCACATAAAACAAAGAACTTTGCTTTTTTCCATCAAACATAGATTAAGAGCTTGTAGAATATAAAAGAAAATGATCATCATCACTGTATGATGACGTGGTCATGGAGTGAAAATCTTAATAAATTTTATTTTCCTTCTTATCTAAGTTGTTAATAAGGTGACTTTGGGGAATGATAAAGACAGTAGCTTCCTGAGGCCCTTTGCTGTGTATTTGTCCTTCAGAGACATTTTCCTTCCTGACAAAATTTGTATTCTTTATTTCATGATGCTTAGTCAAGAGAATATAGTGTTTTGATAATGAGGTCAAAAGAAATTGCTGGAAAGTAAATTTTGTTGAGAGAATATGATAAAATTATCTCATATATTATATGAATTGTCGGTTTATATAATAAAAAAGATAACCTAAATTAAATGAAGAATTTGACCATTACACAGATATACAAGTATATACATTATAAAATATAGGTTTATATTATAGGTTACATGATTTTTTATTTATATATGTGTATATATAATTATATATATGTATATATATCAAATTAGGTCACCTGTTTGATTGTTCACATGTTACACCTTCAGTATACATTGGCAGTGGCATTACAAAGGCATGATGAAATGATACCTATGACGTATTTTTTCCTTCTAGGCAGTGGGGAAGGATTGGATGTAATTAAATAAGTGATTTGTGTAAAGGGAAAAATTATTCAATGATCCTTATCAAAACATGGTAAGGGAGACTTTATTAAGGACCACTGTAACAGGTGCAGGGCCGCTGTAATGGCATTTTGTGAGGGACGGCCACTACAGCGTAGGCCAGTGGCAAACAGCAAGCCGGAGGTCAGTGAGTGAACAGTTAGTAGGAGGGAATATCAGTGTGGGGGTCCTGGTTAAACTGAAGTAATGGGATATTTAAGTGTTGAAGTGTGAATCCTTTCCTGTGGAAAGCATTTGGCAGAAAAACCAGGACTTCTCTTTCATGGTTCCTGCATCACAGACCCTTCTCCACACTAACCACTGTTAAATCGAAAAATTATTCTAAGGATGGTAAGGAAGACTCTATTTAAGACTATTGCAATGGGGCTCATGACAATCGCAACAGAAGAGAGCCATCGTGCTCAACTCTGAATAAAACTAAAGACAGTTAGGGATTTGTATAACCCGCACACAGGGCGAGAGGGCCAATGGCTGGAGAATTACTAAGAGGAAACATCAGGAGGAAGGGGATTCTTGCTAAATTGACCCAACCAAATTCTTGCTAAAGGCAGACCAAGGACTTATACATTGAAGGTGGGGGATGAGGAACTTTATGAGATATGCTTGGTGATCAGATATCGAGAGTCAAGGGAAGCTTTAGCAAGATTCTTTGCTAAGGATGAGCTGGGCAGTTTAAAGAGAAGATGGGGCCAAGTCTGTGGCCCCGTGAAGTAGTGCACTCAGAGGGGCCAGACTAACGTGAGGTCAAGGAGACAGTGCTTGTCACCACTCCCTTATTCATAATTAAGAGTTAGTTATAGTTTATCGCTATATATTGAGTTCTTTTTGCCAACATCTGTATTTTATAGACTTGAATTAGCAGATAATCAAACTTACAACTTAGTGTCAGAGTCCAGGATACAACCAAATTTCTCTGACACTCTACTCACATTTTCTTTTTTGCTTTATAAATGTTTTTGTTTTTCTCATGTGTAGATATATTGTCATTTTTGAAATAGGACAAAATTTCCTCTCTAAACAGGGAATATATTTTAATAGCATTTATTCTGTCACGCAATAATGAAACATACTATTTTCTTCGATATCAAATGAGATCAGTAAACTGTTGACTGGGAAGAAAGTTCTTTTGAAGTAGATATTATATGAATAATTAAGCACTCTTAGAAATTAAGATCAAAATCTTGTAACTGAGATTCTGCTTTGCCTATGTAGACATGCTCTTAGGTCACATGGTGTATTTAAACACAAGGAGAAGGAAAAGAAGGAGGAAGAAGAGAAAGAGGAGAAGAAGGAGGGAGAAAAAAGAAAAAATTGGGAGGGGAGTGACATGGGTAGAGGAAGGGGGAAGAAGAGGGTAAGAGAATAAAATGGAGGAGAAGAAAGTTTGCTCTTTTAGATGAATTATCTAAATGCAAATCTCCTTCAGCTTTAAGCCTTCATGCCAAGGTAATATGTTAGCAAGAAAATTTAATAAAGTATTTCTTTGGAATCTGTCCATTTTAATTTACTACCCAATATACCTCTTTACAAGTGTCACAATGCATTATTCTTTATATAATGTAATGTACAAGCTATTCACAGCAAGTTAATACATGTACTTTGGAGCTGCCTTTAATAATCTTATATTAAAGATCAAAGGAGAAGATGTTTTATGATCAAAGCATATTTTAGTAAACATATGCTTAATTAGTTCCTCTGTTGATACGGTAGAAAGAACACTTAAATCGTTTTATTTTCCCTGCCCAAAGAAAATTACATTTTGCTAATGATAAAATATATTTTTAGACAAAATATTAACTGTATTCATGTAAAATGCTTCTTCCAACATTCTACTTGTGAATTTTCTCCATTGAATTATTTCTAATCAGTTTATTTATTAAAACTGAATGCCGCAGAGGATTGTGTGTGAAGCAATATGTTTGTAGTTGCTGTTGTTAGTAGAGGGAATAAAAATTAAAGGGTAAATTTTATTGATAAAAATAATTGTATTTTCTTTCAAAACGTGTTATGGTCGAAGTGAGGATTTGCAGATTTTTATCATTTAGAAGACCTTCCCAGTGCTCTAATTCCCCATTTGGGAAAGGGGAATGTAAAAAGAAGAAAATTTAGATAAAATGCTCATCTCTTATTAAAGAGGCAATTCAATTACCAGCATGTTATTTTAGAAATAGCCCCTTGAAATTTGGTAAAAGTCTAGACACTGAAGGTAGTATAAGTCTTCCATTTGAAATAACACTGAACCGGAAAGGAGCCACTTCTTGTATGAACATAAGGTATTTTGTTAGTTTCACTTGGAATGCCTTCTGTAGATAAGAAAAAAACAAACAAACAACATTTTTAGCATCTCTATGTGTTTGCCATAAATGCTAGTCAGACACACACAAGTGCTGTCAGCATTTTCCTATTTCTTCCTTCGGGTTAAAGAAGGGAGTAGGTATTCTGTCCTCAGGCCTCTTCCTCTCCCCTGGGTCCTTTCTTAACAACTTTTTTTTAATTTTTACCTCTTCTTGCACCATCCTTTAACTTTGCTCACTACCAACCAACTCCTGTCCTTCAACAAGCAAACTGAAGTCAAACTTGACACTCGTCTCAAATGCCGCTCCTCAAACTTCACCCATTTCTAACAATATTGTCTCTCTGCATTTCTCAATGTATAGAGGCCTCAGGATCAGTAAAATAAAAGTATTAATCAGGAACAGAAAAACTTTAAAAGTAACAAAGAATGAATGACTTGAAGAAACTCCCCTTTCCACCTCCCTACCAAACATGGAGGCAGGCATTGAAGAAAGTGGTCAGCAACATAGAAGACAAAGAAAAGATCAAAAGTGCAGAAAAGACTTCAATAAATTCGATGAAGAAGTTTTTCTCTGTGACTTTCATTTTTCATATTATGCTAAAAATCAAATTTGTTCTTTCCTAGTAATAAATATTTTTCTTTTTAAAATATATTTCTCATTTTAAAGTGATGATAAAACATGTTGATATAACTCATATCAAACATTAGAAATTAACCATTAAACCAGTATTTTCTTTTGTTAAATTTTTCATATTTAACAGGATTGGGGCTGAATATTAATTTTATGTGAGATGTCTTTGTATCTCTTTTGATGCCTAATACCTTTTACATACAGTTTCCATGGAAAGTAAAATCCAAAATAAAAACAAGTCACTAATAAGCTTTAATGAGGTTGATATTTATACAGTAGAATCTATGTAGATAAAGTATCTCTAAATTCCTTTTATTTTCTACAATAAATATCTTCCTTGCAAACCTCCATTTCCACTGCTAGAAGGAAGGCAAAAACCTAGAGGATTAAATACATCATTATTTTATTATTTTCCACTTTATTTTTATTTTTTGTCCTCAATCTAAATGAGTTCCTTTTGGGCAATTTATTCAGTCAAGTCAATGTTCAAACTTCCTACCCAATCTGTCCCCTGGGGTCATTTCCTGTCATGTGTGAGGACAGAGAAATGATGGTTTTTCCTCAAGGAGAACACCCAGCCACTTTCTCCAAGTTGCTACTGACCAATGTTGGGTTTGGCTCTTTCACCTGTGTGAGGGTCAAGCCCTTTCCTTCCGGAAACAGGGCTGGATGTTTGCAGTAATGTAACCTTCGGTGCATTCTCTGGGCAGGGCTGGAGTTCCCAGGGGGGTGGCTGTATCTCCTGCTTGACTTGGCACCAGACAGACTCTCACTGTCCTGAAGAGACCCTGACATCCGACTGCAAATACTACAGATCCCTGGCTTGGCTTGGTGAGCCTCCCGGCAGCACCTAGATAAAGGATCCTTTAACCCCTTGCTGATGGGACATCTCTGATATCTCAGCAGTCAGATCAGCTCTTTGTACAAGGTCTCTACCAGCACATAGGGTTTCTGTCATCCTTCAGACACCAGTGAGCAAGAGAAACCGAGGGGTGTTCTCCTGTCCTTCTGAGGAGACACTTCTCTCTGCTCTTTCTGATCTCCTCTCCTGCACCACCTTGGAGCCATGGGGAAGTAGGAAATCAGCGCAGGTATTTCTGCAGCCTTTCTCCACCTCCGTGTTTCAGTACTCAAACCAGACTGGATCCTTGCCCATCCTCTTTCCCCATGGCCAACCCTCTTCCCAGTGCAGTCTTCAGCACTGTGCTCTGTGGTCTTTCTTTCTTCACAGACAGATATGAAGTGGTGTTGTCATATGTTGAGTTCTTTCTACGTTTAGACTTTATATTCAGACACCAAGATATTGGTCCTGATAAGTAAAGGGCTTTGTCATTTAATACAAGCTGATTTTAAAACTATTGCCACAAAATTATTTCAAGATCTTAAAAATATTTAATCACTGCAGATATTTAATCACTTGAGATGAGGGTCGATTTTTGTGTAATTAAATATGATTGCTAGGTTTTCCAGCAGCGTGTATTAACTAACCCATTCTTTTCTCACTGACTAAACTAACAACAATACTGAATATTAACTTTCCATTTATACTGAATTCTCTTTCTGGATGCTTTAGTCTGCTATACTCATTTGTTTGTCTATCCCTAAGTCAATATCATATTGATTACATTATAAAATCTTTACCGTATATCATTTAATGTGGCAAGGCAACTTCTTAGTGATCTTTTATTGATGATCTTAGATATTCTATTTAGTACCTCTATTAATTTCAGGATCACTTTTTATAAGCCACAGAAAACTGAATTATTTAAATTCTAAAAGGAAATATGTGTAAAAATAAATATAATTTTATGTTCCATAATATCAAATTCCCCTCCCCAAGAATATCATATTCTATTATACTTGTTTATTTACTATTTTGAGATTTTTTTTAACTATTATATTAAATATGTTGGTTTTGAGGTTCAATCGTTAGCCAACTTCATTTTGCCCCAAAACTGGATCTACTAGCCTGCTCTGTGGGGCTGGTATTATCTAAAGTAGGCCACGTGATTTTTTTGATCGCTCTTAGATAATAGTCTTTTAGTCATTTTAGTCCTTTAGACTAATCTTATTTCAGTGTATAATAATCAAACTTGCAAATTTTATTTATATACTCTTTGAACAATTGTTATTGAGAAGCTGTCATATAACAGAGGTAGTTGTAGGTCCTATATGTACAGTAGTTAAGAAACAAAGAAAAAAAATAAAGTAATTCCTTCCCTCAAGGAACTTACATTCTTATGAGGAATGACATACTATAAAAGCAGTAACAAGTCACTAATAAATATTAATATATATCAGTTGTCGGTAATGATAAGCAGAAAAACGAAGAAAATTAGGGAGTAAGAAGAGCTGGAGTGTGTAAAATTAACCTATTAAATCGAATAAAGTGCCTTCTGATCAGACAGCAGGAGGAAAGAGAGTAGCAAGACATACTAGAATGTAAGGGTCTCAGGAAGGGTGCTCAGTGTACCTGAGGAATAACAGAGACCAGTGGCTCTATTAGAGGGAAAACATTGGAGAAAGCTTTAGGTAGGGAAAGAGTTGGAGAAACAGTGAGGAGCCAGTTCATTTAGAGAAGGCCCAGCTCACCTGTCCAGCTCTGACCTGGACTTCTAGGAGTTGTGATAGTGATGACTCTCACAAGGAATCTATAACCACCCCTAGACCCTTTTTTTATGCCAAGAGCTTGCCTGACTCTGTAGCTTTGCATTCCTCACCCTGAGCACTGATGCTCTTCTCCAGAAATATACCCAAACTCAGAGACTGGCCAAATCTGCCTCAGTACACAATCATGTGCTTAATTACAAACATGAGAAATGTTTGTAAACATTCAAACAACGTAGAAAAATAGGAAAGAAAAACATATGCCCCCACCTGTACCCTCAATCTCATTTCCTCAGGTTTGTTACTTTTAACTGTTGGAAGTATAAACTTTGAGACTTCTTTAAACATACAAACACAGTCATGGGTTACATAATTGCGAATGTGCCTACTCAATGAAATGTATTTGTAATGCCAAAATCAATACTCTGTGGCAATTTTTTGATACTTTGCAACATGCACAGAGAGATGAAGAATCTGATTTTCCCGGCATGTGCATTTCCAGCTGAGGTCAAACAAAACAATGCTCTGCCCTCTTGTTTCAATTCTCATACTGACAGAGAAAACCCCCCACCCCCGGGTCCCATGGCTGAACTCACTGCTGATTGGATGCTTTTTGGATCCCACTGCTGATTAGATATGTAAACCTTGTTGCTGATTGGATTTGTAAAGCTTGTTGCTGATTGGATGTAAAGTTTGTTGCTGATTGGATATGTAAAGCTTGTTGCTGATTGGATACTTTTTGAATCCCACCACTGATTGGATAACTCCTCATGCTCATAGTTGATTGGTTGTGCATAACCCCAAGAAGTGTATAAAACTGGAGGAGAACAAGGAAGCGGTGCTCAGAATTTGGTGGCATGCCCCTCTGAGCCCACTGGCGAAATAAAGGCTGATTCTCCAACCCTCTGTGTGCTGCTCGGTTCTTTCCCTGGTCAGTCACTGTTAACACTTGCTGTACACTTGCCAGAACAATACTGCAAACAAATGTGCTTTTAATGGACTGTTTAGTGCCACATTTTTTTCACTGTTTTGTGCTTTTTTTCAGTGATTTCACCATTTAAAACAACTTCCAAATGTCATTCTTAGAAACACTACAAGTGCTGTCTAGTGTTTCTAAGAAAATAAGACTGTGATATGTGATGAGAAAATATATGTTGGATAAGCTTCATTAGGGCATAAGTTACATAGTGCTGTTGGCTCTGAGTTCAATGTTAATGAATCAACAATACATATTAAATAAGGTGTCTTTAAATAGGAAACATACATAAAACAAGGTTATATATTGATGAAAATGTGACCATAGGTTTGTGTATTTCTCCTAGGAGCAATGGTTTGGTTTAGTATTCACTCAACCCGTGTTCATAGTTACTTTGTAGAACATAAATATAGTGAATAATAAGAATCAACTGCTTGGAGATGTTTTCATTTATTTTCTTGTACAAAAGGAGCACCATACTGCTATTACTTGAATGTTTTTATCCCCTCCAAATTTTTTATGTTGGAAACTTATTCCCTAATACAACAGTATTGGGAGGTGGGGACTAATGGGAGGTGTTTAAGTCAAGAGGGCTCTGCTCTCACAAATGGATTAAAGCTGCTATAAAAAGGGCACAAGGGAATGGGTTTGGGCTTGCTCTCTTCTGCTCCTCTGCCATTGGAGAACACAGTGACCCTCAGCTTTAACGCATTCCACCTTCAGTTAAAGGTGAGAACACAAAGTTCCTCTTCCTGCAGAGGATGCAACACTCAAGGCAGCGTCTTAGAAGCAAAGCTTGGACCATCACCAGATGCCAAGACTTTATCTTAGACCTCTCAGCCTCCAGAACTGTGAAAAATAAATTTCTATTCTTTATAAATCACCTAGTCTCAGCTATTCTGTTATAGCAGAATAGATGGAGTAAGACACATACTAACCATATTTTCTTGCAAAAGTGCCATTTTTTACTCAACAATATATTTTAGATACCTCTGAGTTATGAAGTCCAGTTAAATTAAGAATTCTAGGGTACTTTCATACTATGGCTCAATACAGAGAAAAGGGTAATTCTGTTGACATAATTTTTTTATGAGAAGTCACCTTGAACAGAATGTTCTCTCCTAGTAGCTTTGAAATTCCAGAGCTGACACCAACAAACGTAGACCTATTTTATTCAACACAAGAGAAAAAAGGTTGAAAAAGAACTGATTGATTCAAAAATTGATCATAATCACAGAATGTTCAAAATGATAATTTGGTCAACAATGATTATTTCTAGCCATTTTTTCAATAATTTGTAATCTTGTGCGAGTGAAGTTGTTTTGTCATTTTATGGATATTTTAACATTTTTCATTCTTTTATCTAAATCTGGGGAAAATTTTGGCAAACTCTGAGATAGTTTTGAAACTTTGCATATGATTTTTAGAATCGTAGGTCAATATTCTACATCTAAACATGTCACTGACTGCAATTGTAATTGAACATGATTACATCTAAAACTTCAATCTTGAAAGCAGAAATTGTTTTACATTATAGCAATATAACTACATTGAGTGGTAGAAATTATACTTAAAATGTTCCTAAAAATTCTATTTATCCAAAATAAAAAATGCAATGGAAAATGATAAAAATATAATTAAGAGGCAAAATAGGCATCATTGATCAAATATACATTATATTTTTAAAGTATAAATACTTGAGAAATATGAAGATTTTCTAAAATAGTTTTTAAATTTTTAATCATCCCATATTCATAGAAAAATAACTTGAACAATTTCAAAATAAGAGTTGTTATTATTTTGCTTTCTGCTTTCAGAAAACTCGCTATGAAGCAGGACAAATTTACAGAGCATAAAAACAAGTAGAATGAAAGTCATTGGCTGAAAACTAAAAATAGAAAAATATTTTAAAATACACGAAAATGAAATATTATAAAATCATCTCGAGGATGCATAAATTCAGCCATATGAAGAGAATCAGCGACTAAAAATATGTTTGCAATTTCAGCCACATTTTACTTTACCCTTTAGTAACTGAATGCAAATACTGTAGCTGTTTTTGCTTATTTTCTGATAATATTCAGGTCCTTACCACATCCATAAAAATGGCAGTTCAAGTGTCCACAGGATAAACTTTCCATATCAAACTTTTGATATGTAACCATAAAAAAAAACAAAAATAAATCTTTATTAACGGTATATGACTTCTATCATCCCTTTAAAAATATCATACTCATTCCAATAGAATTAAATTTAAGCCTTAGAAAATATATCATGCCTTCAGATCCAATAACCAGGCTTATTGTGCATGTATTCTTTATTTCTATTGTCTGAGATCTTGCTACTAACCCAGAAGCTCCCATTATATATCATTGTTTCTTTTACTCCTCTGGCTTCTGCCTGATGACAGTAGAATATTAGACATATACAAAGCAACCAGTGACACCACTCTGACCAGTATTATCATTAAGATATACACTGCGATTCCCAGAATGTTCCTTTAAATTGTTACAGAGACTTAGGGAAAATGGTCTTACTTTATGAGTATAAATATTTTTGAAAAATAATATTGTAATTAATATTTCCGACTAATTAAATGAAATGTAAATATTAGGAATTCATGAAAAATAAATGTAATCTATTCAAATATATATTACTCTAAATACCCCGATATAAAATATAAACACACATACTCTTCTTCACTTTTGAGTAAATCATCCAACTCATTTAACCTTGTCTGCTCAGGACAGATAACATATAGAATGGCAGAGCTTCCTTTTAATGGCCTGTTTACTCAAGTAAACTAAACTGACATTATGAAATAACCTACAACTAGACTACAGAAAGCTTAAGGGAATTTGAATGTACTTTGCCAGTGAATCTTAGACTAGTGTTCCCATGTTATTAATAAAGCATGTTTGTTTGCCTCCTAAATTCTAGCTTGTTCCCCTATTCATCTGACTATTATTACACTCGACTCTGAGGTGCTTATAAATCCTCAATCTATTGTGAAAAATATCTGTTAAAAGACAATTTAGCACTGTGACTTTCTTGTATCAAATAGAGAAAAGTCTCTTTTATGAAAAGGAAACAAATTATGGAAGAATATGAAATATGACAGGATCACAGGGTAAATCTCAGAGGTCTATGGCAGTTTCAATCTTGTAAACATTTTCCTGGGAGATTTATATCTACTCTATATTTATGTCAACCTAGAAAATAATTATTTCAATAAAAAGGGAGGGAAATCATTTTACATTCAAATGTACTATTTATATTTTTTTTATTTACTAGGTGATTCTGGGTTTCACTGGTTGTGAAATGATTTTGTTATAGAAAACAACATTTATATATTTGGGTAAAATTGACACAGGCCTTATGTTAGGCTTTCCACTAATCATATATCAAATCCACCTGACAGCTATTAGAAATGCCATCATCCTGAACTGGTCCAATATATAAATTTTAATCTACTTCTAGTTAGAAAAGAACTTTCCCATTAATGTGGTAATCCTTTGAAGAAAGCCATTCATCTTTAAATGGTTTCAAAGAGCTGATGTTTCAAAGAGAAAATAACTAATTTCCATGAATTTCATTGGGATGCATGGACACTGACAAGAATCAAACCCTACCTCCTGTCTAGGCTAGGGTTTCTCAACCTGGACCCTATGGATATTTTGCATTGGCTAATTCTTTGTTAGAGGAGGTTGTCATGTGCATTGTGCACTACTGAACAGCATGCCTGCCCTCTCTCCACTAGATACCAGTAGCTGCAACTTTCCCACAATCACACATGTCTCCAGAGTTTGCCAAATGTCTCCTGGGAGGATGCGACAGAATTATCCCTGGTTCAGAATCAAACTCCTAGACCCATCAAACGTGTAATACAATCCGAGATGGAATTAGAATAATAATGTAAGGGCGAATGGTATTTTAAAATAAATTTGAGAAGGGTACATCCTCTAAAAATATGTTTTTAAAATACATGTTTTCAAATTTCAACTTGCAATTTTGTTTTCTTTAAGAGCTATGAAATCACAGCAATGGATGGTTTTATCAAACTATTTTGTTGGTGGAAAAGTTACTAGTCTACTTATAGAAGAGCTACAAGAAAATTATCTAGAACATCACTAAGCATGAACCTGCATTACGAATATTGAGGCAATTGCAACTGGTATTTTACCTAGAGAGAAGAAAGGTGACTTCTTAGAGAGATTTGTCATGTAGGTTTACCATCTGATTTCAGAAATAGTTGGTCAAAGATGATTCTAAGAAGAGGGAGGAATTATTCTTTCAGTTCAGCAGGGGTTGATATGCAATTTGGTTTTATCCAAAAAGGTAGAGAAGAACAGCTGCAAAAAGATAAGATTATTTTCACAATAGACATTTTTCAACCCTTCAAGGTCTTTTTCCACATTCAACTTTGAAATCTGGTGAAGGTTGGTGCTTTAGAATAAAAGAATTCATGCTCTTCACTTAAGAGATTGCTAGGTTTTTCTATGTTCCTGTCAAAGCAAAAATTGCACCAGATAAAGTTAAATGGATGAGGAAGATTTTATCCAAGGCTATTGCTATATGAAAGAGAGACTGAACTCTACTCCACTAAGACAAAAGGTGGTGTTAGCTAGCGGAAAAGTGGAGGATATTAGGGGAGAGGTTGATCAGTGAAATGTGATCACACTGAGTTATTCCTGAGTTTGCAAATTGTTTTCTCTGTGATGAAGCCGTCTGTGTTTGCTAATGGGTGCCTATTGAAGTTGTACTCCTATCTTCCCCCAAAGACTGGGAGATAAAGCTATCTTCTCCAATGTTTATATTTCAAAGAGATGAACCTCAGGTTCTTGATAAAAACATTCCTGAGTTGTAAAACTGGGAAGAAGCTTGAAGAAGATTTATACACATTTTGAAAAGGCAGAGATAAACTTTCTAATTGCAAGTTTCCAAAAAGTCAATGTTCCAATAAAAGAACAGTCAAGGACCTATTGTCAGGAAGAAACCTGGCTAAAGTGCAGTCAACCTTAGGGAATATTGAGGTCATCTTTGTTAATGCTCAAAAAGTATAATGGACTTACACTTGAAATGGAGTTAGTTATTTTTAATTTCCTGGAGCTCTCCACCAGAGACATCAAATTCTTCATAGAGATGATACAACTTAGAAAATAAAATAAAAATTGTATTTATATTTGTCTTTGAAATTAGATGCTTATAAAAAGACTAGCACCCCAAAAGCATGATTTTACATTGCAAAAACTACCCACTAGAGAGGGAAAATGTTGTTTATGAACTCCAAGATTTTCCCAAATGTCATAAAATAGGGTAAATGATTGATATGCCATAATTTTTTTCTCATATAAGAAAATAAAGTTTCTTCTCTCTTCGGGGAGTGAAACTGTGGGGACAAATTTACCAACAATAAAATTAGAGAGAAGATCCTTCCATTTCTTTCTTTAAATGTTATTTTATTTTAAATTAATATAATTTAATATTATTTTATAATAAATTATAATATAATAAATTATATTAACATAAATTATAATATAATAAATTATATTAACATTTAATAATCATACATATTTATACAGTACAAGG
>VSMD01009733.1:0-39288 GCA_008750895.1 Mirza zaza | reverse complement strand
AGATTCAACCAAGAAACTCCTGGAACTGATAAATGAATTTAGTAAAGTCTCAGGATACAAAATCAATACACAGAAATCAGAGGCATTCATATACGCCAACAACAATCAAATCGAGAACCAAATCAAAGACTCAATTCCCTTCACAATAGCAACAAAGAAATTAAAGTACCTAGGAATATACTTAACCAAGGAGGTAAAAGACCTCTACAGGGAGAACTATGAAACACTAAGGAAGGAAATAGCAGAGGATGTAAACAGATGGAAATCCATTCCATGCTCGTGGATCGGCAGACTCAACATCATTAAAATGTCTATACTACCCAAACTGATCTACAGATTCAATGCAATACCTATTAAAATCCCATCAGCATTCTTCACAGATATAGAAAAAATAATTTTACGCTTCGTATGGAACCAAAGAAGACCCCGAATGTCAAAAGTAATTCTAGGCAACAAAAACAAAATGGGAGGCATTAATATGCCAGATATCAAACTATACTACAAAGCTGTAGTAATTAAATCAATCTGGTATTGGCATAAAAATAGGAATGTTGGCCAATGGAACAGAACTGAGAATCCTGATATAAAACCATCCTCATATAGCCATCTAATCTTTGACAAAGCAGACAAAAACATATGCTGGGCTAAAGAATCCCTTTTCAATAAATGGTGCTGGGAAAACTGGATAGCCACTTGTAGAAGGCTAAAGCAGGACCCACACCTTTCACCTCTCACAAAAATCAACTCACGCTGGATAACAGACTTAAACCTAAGGTACGAAACTATTAGAATTCTAGAGGAAAATGTTGGAAACACTCTCCTAGACATCGGCCTAGGCAAAGAGTTTATGAACAAGTTCCCAAAGGCAATCACAGCAGCAACAAAAATAAATAAATGGGACATGATCAAACTAAAAAGCTTCTGTACAGCCAGAGAAACAGTCATGAGAGTAAACAGACAACCTACAGAGTGGGAGAAAATTTTTGCATCCTACGCATCCAATAAGGGGTTGATAACTAGAATATACTTAGAACTCACGAAAATCAGCAAGAAAAAATCAAATAACCCTATTAAAAAGTGGGCAAAGGACTTGAACAGAAACTTTTCTAAAGAAGATAGAAGAATGGCCTACATTGTATATCTTTGCCTCTCCCTAAGAAGGCATAGAGTTATGCCCTTCCCTTCCAAAATACTCACCACCTCCCTAAGATTGGGGTGTATGCTTCCATAACGTGTGTGACGCACACCACCGGGGGATTGGACACATCAGGGGGAGGGAGGGGGGCAGGGGCAATATTTGTAACCCTAACAGTATTTGTACCTCCATAATATGATGAAATTTAAAAAAAAGCCTTTTGTAAGTTTCAACTAAATGAACAGTTCCTTGGCCAATATGAAAACATATGAGACTGTCCAGTTCAATGGACAAAAATTGAACATATTGTTTTCCTTAAGGAGAGCTACTACTTTTGAGCATTCCTGGCAGGCCTACCATTTGAGCCCTCTAGCCTCACATAGACTTTACTGAGTCAGCAGGGTTTATAGAAATAAAGCCCCCAGTTCAGAATTGCTACTACTCTAATAAACCATGAATTTTTAGTTTAAAACCTGGTATGTCACTCTAAACAGTTATGGATGAAATATATTATCAAGAAAGCTCTCTTCAAGGTATTTAAATATTAATCATAATCTGCCTTCCAAAGATGATGTTCTCCCTTTTTGGTCAATAAACCCTCATTTGACCTAATAGAAGAATTCATAAGCCAATACTTTTGAAAGTGTGTTTTCTGCTTATTAGGATAAAACTATAATTTCTTAAGAAAATAAAATCCTTTATCTGATTCCCAAATAAACAATGGAATAGGTAGAAGATATACGATAAATAAAAGATAAAGATATCAATAGATGGGTACCTAGTATGATAGGCCCTTTTGGGATTGAGTATCATCTTCTGTACAAAAAGGGAGCATTATGTATGGTCTCAAGCAAAAGAGTTTAGGGAATAAGGTTGAAATGTAAAACTTAGTTTTTAAATCCTGTTTTAAATTACCTCAGTGTCCTTTTATATTTATATATACAACATTCATGTCACATTTGGTATTTGGGCTCTCAGTGAACAGTCTATATTTCTATGGTACACATTTGAATTATTAAGGCTATGAGCCTGAATTGGAATGTGAATTATTCAGTCACTGAGCCTAACTTAAAGCACCTTCTGCCACTTAGGACCATAGCCTCCTAATCTTGTGAGGTGGCTACCACTGCCTTTCCATAATAAACAGGAACAATCAGGGACTAAAATGGCAAAATATCCTTTACAAATCTGGAGAGTCCAAAGGGTGTCTATCTGTCTGTCTGTCTCTCTCTCTCTTTATATATATATATATATATATATATATATATACACACACACACACACATTTTGATTATCAAACAGCTAAAGAATATCATCTGAATATGTATTTAGAGTATTTTAGAATCTTTTCACAGCATAAGAAATGAAATTAGCCCTTTACCATAAAGATCTATGGAAAAATAACGTAGTTGGTAGCAGAACAGCTCTGAGAACCATTCAGCCAATAATTTTGGTTCAAAAAACAGCATAATTTCTACAGGCATGTGTTTGGTTTGACTGATAAAGATGCCATGATTATCAGAACCCTTGGTTCAAGTATTTATTAAGTATATGCTACTCACAGTCCCAAATGCTACAGGGACTATAAAGTAAGTAAAAAGACATTATAACAACCATCTAGGAGCATGGCTATTTGAATGGTAAGTGAGGTCTGGCTTGGGTCCCATGCTCACTCAGGTGGGAAGAGAGGAACAGGATCCTTCCCAAAAGCCCTTCACTGCACACACTACAGTGGTGAAAAGCCCAGATCCTGAAGTCCCATTGCTTAGGTTTGGTTTGAATAATGATTCCACCATTTATTAGTTGTGTGATCTTGAGTAAGTTACTTAACCTCCCTCTGCTTTCTTTCTGGGGATTTTTGTCTGTAAAACTGAGATAATTATAGCAGGTATGTCTCAGGGTTGATGTAAGAATAAAATGAATTAATATATTAATATATAAAGCACTTAGTGACTGACACTCAGCAAGTGCCATGTAGAGACATCATTAATGTCATCAATATCATTATTGATAATCCCACCAGGATCACACTGAATTTAATACTTTTCTATAAGTGAAAAGAGCTACCAAAAAGGCAAAAAAAAACAGGTATTTACTAAAAGGAACTAAAGATTCCCTTAAGGAGTAATGCGGTAGCCATGAAATAAGAAGCAAATAATTCAACCAAGATCTAACTATATATAATGTTAACCCTAAGAAAACTTTTGAAACACAACTTTAGAAACATCAACCTGTCAAGTTTATTATCAAATGACTATATGGTAAAACTACAGTAAGAGTTTTACATATATCATGACATTCCATCCTTAATACAATCATATGAGTAGAAATTATTTCCAGCAGTTTATAGCTGAAGACAAGGCTTCAGAAAGCTTAAACAACTTGCCCAAGTTTACTGAGTTTGACAGAAAGAGATTTTATTTTAGGGGCTTCATTGGCAGAGTTATTTTCAACATCCACACCAGAATCTCTTAAGGTATGTCCGAGGAACATGATTTCCAAATGATATTATATATATGAAACACGGGTCTAAAGCAGGGGTGGGGAACCTGTGGCCTTAAGGCTACATGTGGCCTTCCAGGTCATTAAGTGTGGCCTTTTGACTGAATCCAAATTGTACAGAACAAATCTTTTTATTTTTATTAATACACTTTTATATTTTTATTTTTAAAATGAATGTAGTATTTAAAATACCAAAGAACAAAATAAGTTTCAATGAAATAATCCTCCCAAATTGACCAGCACCATTAGAACATTAGCAAGCCATCAGCTAAACTGACGGCTGCTACACTCATGATTTGTTTCTAACCCCCCTCACCTGACTGGTTCCACTACTGCAGGAGGCTGGTTGGTCAGAGTTTATGGGGGTCAAGTATGCCAGTCTGTTACCAGCTTCTGACACCAGAGCACTGTTTCTGTTTGAAGTAGAATGTGTGAATAGTTGCACAGCTCAACAGTATTTTTAAGTTCAGTCTGCTTAACAGCCCATCATGTTGAAGAAGACTACGAGAATGCTGAAGGAAGAAAACAGATTTTTTAATGAGGATTGAGAATCGCAATATATCTTGTTTCTGCTAAAGATAAGATGATTTGCTTGCTTTGTAACACTACGATATCAACATTAAAGAAATTCAAAGCTCATCAGCATTACAACACTCAATAAAGACCACAAATACTTCAAATTAGAGGAAGAGGCACGAAAGGTTCTATTACAGAAATGAAAAGATGAAAACCAAAAGCAAAGACAATTCTTTCAAGTAGCAGTAAGATCTGGAAATAATGTCACTGAAGCAACTTATAAAATAGCTTATATACTTGGGAAAAAAGAGAAGACATTCAGTGATGTAGAAATTGAGAAAGAATGTTTTGTTAAAGTTGTAGGATGCTCAGACTCCAATAACATTTCAAAGTACAGACAACTGCCTCTTTCAAAGAGAACCACAACTTATCAGCAGCATGAATTTGTCTTTAACTTAACAGAAACTTCATGCAATACTTCAAAAGAAAAATATATATTATTTAATAACTTTGGATGAATCAACTGATTCTACTGACTTGGAGCAAATTTTATACTTCATTTGGGTCATAACAGAAGATCTTCTTTGCTACCAGGAGTTATTAGCTTTGGGCACTCTTAAGAACAGAACACAGGGATAGATATCTTTGATAACTTTCAAGATAAATGTGGTGAAGTTGGACTGAATTTGGTAAATTTAGTGAGTGTATGTACAGATGCTGCACCTTCATGACAGGAAAACATGAAGAGTTTATTAAACAGATTTTTTAAAAAGTATTAACAGATCCATATGCTCTCATTTCTTTTCACTGTATTTTGCATCAGCAAAGATACAGCAAAAGTTCTATGCTAAAGCTACAATTTTAAGTGACACTTTGCAACAAGTTATAATTACTGTTTACCATATTCTGCAAATGCAACACAGCATCATCAGTATCCTAACATGCTAAAGTTGAATGATGAGGTATGCAGTGTGGATTTGCCATATCATTCTAAAGTGTGTTGGCTATCACAGGGACAGGAGTTAGCCAAAATTTTATCTCTGTGAGAACATGTAGTTAAATTTTATGAAGAACAATATCAGCAATGTGAATTATTGAAAGATGATTTCTACAGGAATGCAGCACTTGTATGTGATATCATGTCAAATCAAAACAACTTGAATATTTCTTTGCAAGGTAAAACTAAGTCTATATAGGATATGTGGGGAAAAATCCATGGATTTCAAAAAACAGCTATCTTTTTTCAAAATACTACTTCTTCAAAAGGAAATTTTGAATAAACATTTTTCCCATTTAGCAAAGGTCACTGATGAACAGGATGATATACACAAATCATTTGAAGAACATACAGCTGTTATAGACCTATTAATTAGAGAATACAATGAAAGGTTCATGACCTTGAGCATCATGACATCACACTCAAATTAGCATTTTAGCCTCACCTCATTGATATCACCAAGCACCTAAAGAACTACAATGGAATGGATTGAGCTCTGAGTAGATGACATTTTAAAGTCATTGTTTCATGCTAAGAAAGATCCAATTGAAATATGGAAAAATGCAGAATACCCATCCCTTTGGCAACATGTCCAAAAATGCTTTCTGGCTTTTCAATCACTATTGCTGAGAATCTGCATTCTCCTACCTAACCAAAATCAAGACACCTTTAAGGTCACAAGTGACTGATGATACCCATCTAGACGATCAACTGAAACTATGGACCTCCATGCTGCAACCAAATATTCAAATGCTTTCCAACAAAAAACAGATACAACAAAGTCATTAAAAGGTTAGTTAACTTTAAAATTATTAAGTACATAGTAGTTGGATTTTTACAAAATAATATATTTTTAAGTATATTGAATTGAAATTTCTTGAATGCAGCCTTATTTGATACAGCTAAATTAATGTGGATTTCCAACATGAAAAGGTTCCCCATCCCTGGACTAAACAAACTTAAATAGGTTTCCTAACTGTAGGACCTTGTTGTATCTTTTATATACCCAAGGGTTTAGGGAGTCTATGAGGAGAGGTATATATTATAAAGTGTGTCCAACATTTATTGGATCACTTTTTATAGAGTGTCTCCCAGAACCTGGGTACCATAGAACCCACTTTGACAAACCTTGCATTGTGGCATAATCTTTCCTCTCCTTAGCAGTATGTGCATGTGTCTCTAAGAATCTTATCTCCAAACATCTTATCTTACTCATTTTTTTCTCAAAAAAGTCAAGTCTGATGGAGGCCAATCTCAGGATTGTATTCTGCTTAAAGGACAGTATTCTGCATAATCATTTCTCACCAAACACAAGGAATCATATCACACAGATTATAACCACTATATGGGGAGAAGAGGACATCAGAAATGGATATAAAATTTTCATTCTAAATGGCAAAATTTGGATAAATCATTTTTTGTGTTGGTAAAGCCTGGTGTCTTATTAGTACTTTACTTTCAATGACTATTCAACATGTTAAAATGGGTTCATCTTCTTTACCTGAATGACTTATCTGGAGGTAACACCAATTTCAAATGCTAATGTGGAAGCTAACCAGCCCATCCTTTCTTCTGAAGATAACAAACCATGTGATGTTTCCATACGACAAATAACATGGAGCAGTAAATGTTTATTATTATTGTTGTCGCTGTTATTATTTCATTATGTTAACTTATATGTAAAAATCTGCCAGAGGAAAAGGAAGTCTCATGTAAAAGAGAGAACACAAGAGGGAGAGATATGCTATTGTTATTTTATATATATATTTTATATATACACATATATCTTTTATGTATATATATTATTACATAAAAATATATATTCTTTTATATATAAAATTTAAATCTTTTATATGTATGAAAGAATATATATTTTATTCATATGTATAAATATGAATAAAATATATAGGACACCATGCTGAGAAAAATGCTTTGATCATTTGGTGCATGATGAATAGCGAACTTTAGCCTAAACTTGAATAATTGAACCAGAATCGTGTTATTTCTAAAGCATTGCCACCAACTCAAAAAACACTCTGATATTTTGTCCTAAAAGAAAAAACTACATGAGATTGACCCTGTGATGGCTTAGAACATGCTACCCCAAAGAATGATGCCTTGGCATGCTAAGTGCTTTGAACTGGAGGAAACTGGAAAGGCCTCAGAACCAAGGCCTTTCTGACCACCCATCCTCATATCCGTCATCCTTCATTCTCCTCAAGTCATGGAAACCAGAATTCTCTTCCCCAGGAGGGGTTATAGAAACCAGAACCTCTCTCCTCCAAAGTCAACCATAAAGCCTAAAGCCTAGAAAAGTCACCGACTCCCTATTCCTTCCCGATTTCAGAGGGCTCCTGCCCCAAACACAGGAGGAAAGAATGCTACACAGAGTCTCCAAGAATAATCTAAACAGTCTATTACCCTCTTCAGTCTATTACCACTAGATCATACCATTTTGTTCAATCAATTTCTATACAGCTGCCCATTCTTCAATGATCCTAAGCATAAAAAGAGACAGTTTTTTCCTGGGTCTTTAGGTCTTTGTTTCTGAAGGCTCTCATTTCATGTAAAGCTTTGGTTAAATAAATGTTAGGCTTTTCTCTTGTTAACCTGTCTTTTGTTTTAGGCATGTTGGCCATGACCCTTATGACGGGGAAGGAAAGGCATCACACCTTTCCACCCTTACACAATTCTATGTATACAACTAACTCTAAAATTAGAAATAAATATGACTAAGGTAAGTGATTATTTCAATGGAGCAGTAATAAACTCTGCTTAGAGATCTTTTAAAAAAAATACTAAAAATGAAAATAAATGTATGGATATATATAATTATTTTCAGTGGCAGTGCCATTAGAACTACCATCCATCACTATTGGCCGTTTTTCATGAACAAGAAGAAAAAGGCAGAGAAAGCAAGAGTATATTTGATCTTCCTCTAAATGACATGAATAAAATCTACATAGGTATGGCAAGCAAAATAGAGAAAAGCTTACCCCAATTTCTGTGCAAAATGTGCTGTTTTTTCTTCCAAGACTGGGATAAGGCTATAAATAAACACATAATATGGGGGGTTTCTTTCCATCTGAAAATTTGGAGAATATTCTAATTTTACATGATTATGTAGGCTTTCACTGTTTTTGAAAATTGCATTAGGCCCAGAAGCTCATTCTAATTGGCAGATTTTTTTTAAATGATGTTTATGTTTACAGATCCTAATGCTTTTGAGAAAACAGACACTTATTTCCATTTCTTTTGCTTCTCAACACATCATGCTGGTGACAGATGTTTCTGAGCTGTTTCAATGTCCCTGTCCAAATAGAAAATGCACACTTAATGATACCCATGTGTGTATATTTATAGTTCTAGACATATCTTTATATATCTACAAAAGATTGTTCCCCTTGGTAATTATATTCCTATTCAATATTAATGAATTATTGACAGAAAAGCACCTCTTGTGTATATAGGCACACACAAAAGATCTGTTTTTATACATTATGATGACTATACTCACTTATGTTTGCATCAGTGTAAATGGTCACAGTGTTTTATATAAATACATATATTTTTAAAGTCCTAACTTCATGTGCTTATTTTCAAGGCATGTAGTTCAGGTACTATTTATTGTGCGAATAAAAGAAATGCAGCTTAACGTCTCAGTTCTGCTGTCTTTGACTAATCTGCAAGCCACCCACTTTAATGGCTCTTCATAAATAATTCAAATTTTAATTATGCTGCCAGCCTCTGACCTGAAGAGAAATGAAAAAAGAAAAGGAAAAGAATGGATCAGGCAAAGCATATCAGTTAAATCAAATTGTGCCTCCAGTAAATGACTAGGTGTCTCAAAGCTCCACTTTCCTACTCAAGGTGCACCTGCTTCCTCATTTATGATTTTTTTAAAAAAATAAACTTAGTGTCATCCAAGATACACAACTGATAATAAACTCTTTACTCTAAAAAGAGACATTTTTGCCCTTATTTTAAAGAGCTTCATTTATGTATATCTATCACATTTATCTATATACACTTATAGATCAAAACACATCCCTAGATTATAGCAGTCTCCCCTTACTAGATATGTCTCAGTTGTTTTCAATTTCAGGTTCTATATTTTCTCCTCAAAAGTCACTGGGGTTCATCCTATTATCAGGCATTTCATATTACTGCAGCGACACATCGGATCTCTGCCATATTAAAAGAAGACCACGTAAGACTTCTTCCAAACCCAGGTTTTATAAGTTATTGTTGGAGGAACTGTTGCCAAATGAATAGCTGGCTGAATAGATTTAGGAAAATCTAACTGCATCTGTCACACAGAAAGCTGGCCAAGGTAGATCTGACAAGCGATGCATGGCTGAATGATCTCTTCCCACCTAAAAACATCTTTTAATTGCATCAGGTCTCTCAATCCACAGTTGAGCATCTGCTCATTAGAACTAAAGCACTATTTCTCAAATTGAAATGCTAAATCTCACTGTACAATTTTTTCTAAATATTGCCTTACAATTTCCCTAAAGCAATACAAACTCAGCAATATTTGATATAAGATCTCTGGGGCTAAATCTAAAGCTATGTGTATCAACAATTTATCCTTTTATTTTTTTGTTATTTGGTGTCTGTATAGTTTTGTCCCTCTGTTTAACAAAGAACACATTTGGATTTCATTCAAGAAATCCCCAAATCCTATTGGCAATAGGCCCTTTTGATTTATTTGGGTGACTCACATACATATCCAGGAGTTGCTTTAATTTGCTCTGAGTTCATTTTCTTTTCTTTTCTACCTTTTACTGTAAGCTCTTATGAAAGATTTAGAGAATCTATTGGACTCTGTGCAAAAGTATTATGTAGCTGTCTTAAGAATGAATTTATACTAAAATCATATCTTATTCTTGAACCACCTGCCATTATAAGCAGGTCATTTTCCATTTTCTTATACTTTAACTTTTGATTTTCAATCATTCTCTTCATTTTCTTTCCCTCTTGTCCAGGACTGGTTCTGAGAAAAATCTTAAAACTATATTTCTGGTAACCTATTTTAATGGTTCTAACTCTGTCTACATGATAATAAAACAGTTAGATGGAAATATATTCTAGCTCATTAAATCATCTATGTGATCAACAAGATGGCACATTTATTTGTGTGTGTGCATCTAATGCATCTTTCCTTATAAAATTATATTGAGACAGTCTTACAGGAGCCATTCAATTACTTTGAAAAAAGCCACAAAAGCATTTTTATTCAATAAACCAATTTGGAAGATGAAAGAGAAATTGCTTGGCCTTTAGATAATAATTAGGTATATCTCCTTTGTCTATTTGGAGTCCAAGTTTTGATTAAAGATTTACAAGTGTGGGGTTCTATTGGTTATCAGTGGACAGATTCCATAGGCCACTGCTGTTATAACACACTTGGGTTTCTACCAATTTAAATAAGAATATGCTTCTCCAGATACTCTGATGTTTACAAGAACATTGTGTGAAAAATGACTGAATTTACTATAATTTACATGTAAAATAAATAACAGTTGTAGAAATCAACTAATAAGTATTTTACCAAACCCCAAATATAGATGTCACTACATCAAAGCTTCCCATCAGAAGTCTACTGGCAGAAAAAGTCTTCAGCTAATTCTTAACAAAAATGTGTTTGACCTTTTTATTTGCCCAGATAAACTGTGAGAGAAACTATATTACCTTAAGGAAGACTGAATTCAGAAAGCATTTTTTCTCTATATATATTTCAATCACAGGATAAACTACTTCAGAAGGACATTTTTATTAACCGAATTCAGCTAGAAGCTTCCAATGGATACAGAATCTAGCCTCCCTAAAACTGGCAAATCAATTTAGATTCAAATAGATTCAAGACAAATACCAAAATCCCCAAAATATTTCTTACTAAAAATAGCATTTATTTTTCTATTAAAAAATATTTGTGAAAAAGGCTGTATCAACATTCTGATTTGCTTTCTCTAAGAAGAATATAAATAGTTTTCATATGTTTATCAGTATTTGTATTTATGTTTGTGTGTGTGTGAAATGCTTTTCTTATATTTTGCCCATTTTTGTTTGGATTATAATCTTTTGCTTATTGATCTGTAGAAGATCTAACTTTTGATATAGATACTATGATATAGTTCATAAGTGTCACAATTACTTAGGCCCTAGCACCAACTAAAATAAATCCAAATCAGGAAAACAGCTCAGAATAATTTGTTTGCTAATAATTTATCTTAAGACACTCAATTACAGAACCTAATGGAATAATATGGTATTACTGTATAACATTATTGAGTACTTTCCTCTTTCTCTTATTAGCCTGTAAGTTCTTTGAGTCCAGGTATACTAAATAGTGTCCTTCTTTGTATAACCTTCACCTCATACTTTTCCCCATATAAAATTTCAGTACATGATTGTCCTACTGAATTGGAAAAACTAAAGCTTTTAAATCTCTTAAAGCTATTTAAACCTACAAACTCTACAAGCTACCTGTTAGAACAAAAATCAACAAATTAATAAGAATTATTGTACTACTTTTGTTGAAGTAAAGTGACTTAACACATTGACTACCATGTGAATTGTATCTAACTCAGGCTATTTTTGAGCCCAGGGCTTCATGAAGCAAACGCCTACAGTCAGTTCCTGAAAGTCTTTCTTATTGATGTTCTTATTGTTACAATTAATAATGACAATGTAATTCTAAAAATGTGGATTGTGTTGCATATAATTAACATACAGAAAACAATAAAAAATAACAAATTAGAAAGGATCACTTTAAGAAAACACTGTGGCCCCAGGAAAAAAATTTTTTTTCTAGTGTGGCAGTCAATGTGTTAAATATTTTATATAGGCAGAGGGAAAAATCTATTTTTGGCATAAAGTTTTACATCTTATCTTTTTACAAAAGTTTTAGTGAAAAGTTCTGTGCATGTCCTTTGCCCACTTTTTAAGGGGTTGTTTGATTTTTTTCTTGTTGATTTTCCTGAGTTCTATATAAATTCTAGTTATCAGCCATTTATGGGATGTGTAGCATGCAAATATCTTTTCCCATTCTGTAAATTGTCTATTTGCTCTAATGAAAGCTTCTTTGGATGTATAGAAGCTTTTTAATTTGATCAGGTCTCATTTATTTATTTTTGTTGTTGCTATGATTGCTTTTGGGGTCTTCATAAATTCTTTGCCTAGGCCAATGTCTATAAGAATTTTTCCAACAAGTATTTACCATTAAATTGGTACTAATTGATCAACACTTATGTGCATACATGGAAGTAAAATTCCTAGGGTGTCAGGCAGGTGGGAAGGGGAGGGAGGGATGGGTAAATTCACACCTAACAGGTAACAGGTGCGATGTGCACTGTCTGGGGGATGGGCATGCTTGTAGCTCTGACTCAGGCAGTGCCAAGGCAATTTATGTAACCAGAGCATTTGTACCCCTGTAATACTCTGAAATTTAAAGTTTTAATGAAATATAAATGGAGTTTAAAAACTTAAAATGATCAAAGGAAAGTGTTAAAATTGCAACAAAGTTAAAATTTGTCTTTTATAAAAAAAAGTCCATGGTAAATGGCTAAGATTTAATGTTTCAGATATTCTCTCTGTATATACTCGGTAAACACTTTAACTGGAAAAGTTCATAAAATATCACAGATATGAAATTAACTTCTAGAGGTTCTTTTATAAAAATAGATAAAACAGCCAGTGAAGGAAATGTAAAGGGAGGTGTTTATTTAATTACAAATTACAAAAATATAGTGGCATAACCACTCTCCCTCCAACCACACAGAGCCCACTTTTTCTTCTCTTTGCCTCTTATTATTCAACTAAACCCAGAAATATCCTAAAAGAAGAGTTAATAACTGAGGTTGTGTGGATCATGGTTGAGCAAAATGTTGAGAAACTAGTTAGGCCACATGGGGCAAGGTGTCTTGCAAGGTGGTTAACAGCATAGAAAGCCTTAGAGAAAGTGGGAATGAAAAGAGAATTTGAGAGACAAAAAACAAAAGGCTACAAAATTAGGAATGGTGAATGGAACAGGATTGGTTCTGGTTCAGAGCATTTCCACGACAGCAAATCTGAAGAGCCTGCTAAATAGTTTAAGTGAGGAAAAAGACAAAGAAGAAGAGAGTGTCCACGAAGCTTTAATCCAGAGCTTCCAATCTATAAGAGAGACCGGTGAGAGGAAATTGAAAAGACAGTGCTTCTCTGGCCAGAGTTGGAGAAGATAAAATGGCATAGAAAACTGCCAGGAAGTGCAATCAGTTTTAAACAGAAAGTGAATGCTCCTCTTCTAAATTCTTTCTTGGTGAAAAAGGCTGGAGTCCACTTGATTATCCAAACCAAAAACCTAGGTATTGCCTTTTCCCTTAATGCTCACATTCAGCAACTCTGCCCAACCTATGCCGTACCTCCCCTTCTACCTCTCTCTTCTCCTCCAATTGAAGGAGAACTGTTTCCCTTTAAGCTGCTTTCACTTCCTTGAATTTCTGCAATACCCTCTCTCGGTGTCTTCTTGCATCTGATTTTGAAATCCTCTAAATCATCCCCCAAGATCTGCCAATATCAATTGTTATACTCCTTATTTCATGCATTTTACAAACAAATTATAGAATTCAAATCCAGATGTGCCTGCTCTCAAGAGTGAAGACTTCCCAGGGCAGATGCTCTGCAAGACCCTACATTACTGACCTCTACCTACTTCTCTAGCTTCATGTCTCACCATTTCCTTCATACATCATAACTTTGTCTTGTGCAGCACCTGAAATTCTCTTAGGTCTTCTCCTCAGCTCAGAGAACTGAAGTTTGAGAACTCTTCCATACGCTTTCATGGTACCTGTGTATCTTTAAGAATTGCTTGTTTATTTGACAATCTTCCCCACTGGACTGTAAGTTCCTCAAGGCAAAGACATTGCCTTTCAACTGTCTATATCCTTTATACCTAGTTCAATGTCTGGAACATAAGAGGCACTTGATAAACACTTTCTGATTCAGTGACTAAGACATAACAGATACAAGGAAGAAACTGGTAGGAAAGAATTAATCCCTCCATTTATTTTTCTCTCCTCTTCCCAAATCATAGCATTTTTTCTACTTCCAGTTTATTTTTCTTTTTATTAAAGTGCTTCAGTAGATGAACAATGTTAACAATCAAGACAAACTTTATTGACATATTCACAAACAAAAATCCTCTACCAATCACTCAAAACTGTTTTTCTATATAGTAACAGTAATCACCATTGGAGTTTGAAAGGTAGAAGATACAAACAGAAAATGAGAAAGAGTCTCTTGCCTTGTTTTGTTATATAGTTCTGCATCATTGTTCTGCCTCTGGCTTCCATGTCTTGAATTCCAGCTGTGTGGACCCATGATTTGGCTTCCCATCTAATTAAGTTCTTAAGCTCTTCCCTCCTCAGCTATTTCTGATTTTTTTTTAGCTTTTTTTTATTATTTATCCACACATATTTGTGCTCTTAAGTCAATAGCTATCTCCCACCCCCAAAAGGTAGCCATTATTCTGACTTCTGTTACCATAGATTACTATTGTCTGTTTTTATACTTCATATATATTGAATCATATAATATGTAGTTTTTACATCTGACTTCTTTGGCTCATCACTATAGCTGTGAGATATGTGACTGTCATTGTGTGTAGCAGTAGTTTGTTCTTTTTATTGCTGTGCAATATTCCGCTGTACATACATGCCTCAGTTTATTTAGCCATTCTTTTGTTGAAGGACATTTGGATTATTATTTCCAGTTAAGGAATATCATGTGAATAATAGTACATGTCTTTTGGGAGACAAATGTACTCATTTCTGTTGGGTATATTCTAGCAATTGCTAGATCATATGGTAGGTACTGCCAAAGAATTTTCCAAAGTGTTTTTTTTTTTAAATGGATATCCCCACATCCAATGTATTTAAGTCCTAGTTTCTCCACATACTAGCCACATACAAGCCAATAATTCACATTGTGAGTCTTTAAAATTTTGCCCATTCTGGTAAATTGGAACACACACTCTCTTAATGTCTTCATTTCTGAACTCCTATTAACTACTTCTTTAGGTTTCACTCATTGTTTAACTTATTTCATTATGGCCTCTGCCTAACTACTTTGATATCTACCATTTCAAATCTAACTATATTTTCTCCATAATCATCTTTCTTGAACTGTACTCCTAATTATAAACTACTTTTTTATCCCAACTCCTTCCCTTACTGCATCAGGTGACATGTGAATGTCATCATTCCCCTGAGACTCTGGCTCTATATCCCTCTTTTGCCCTATAAATATAGTGTTTTAGCCACAGATTCAGCCCTCTGCTCTTGCTTTTTCATGTCAACTGTCACCTAAATGAAACTACATATCCACTGCCATCCTCTTTCTCAGTATTGTCAGTCTTCTAATTCCACTTGCTGTTAGACAGCTACAACAAGAAAGCCTACCATCTCCTCAAATTCCTCATGTAGAAAAGTCAAGCCACTGCTTTCTTTAGAACTTAGCTCCATTCTAGAGTTTCCCCTAACTATTCAAAATACCATTATTCACCCAGTCATTCAATCTTAAAATCTTAAGTCATTTATTTTTATTCTTATGTCTCCCATGTATATGTTAAATAAATGAATTCTCTTGATTCTTCATTAAATTTTATTTCTTTATCCCATAAAATATACTTATTCCATTAAAATAGAAAATTTATAATTATAATTTTATGTATTTTCTACCATCCATAAATGAACCCATTCTAATTGGCAAAATTTCATTCATGCTTGCTAATTTTCAATTGCTGATTTTTGTCCTCAGACTATCACCATTACCCTCACAACTAACAAGGCAATAACTATCATCTCATAGCCTTGAATAAATATATTCTCTTTTAAGTGTGACAAAAAGTATATTCTTTTATTATCCTTATTTGGAAGCTGAGAAAAATTGAGCTTTTATATGTAAAGTTATTAATTAGAGCCAAAGCAATAAAAAGGCATTAAGAATAAGGTAAACGGCTAGACTAAGAAAGCAACGAATTACAATGTAAAACTCTAATCATCATTTTCTCCCTTCCTAAATCTATCTTAAGTTTTTCAAAATAAATAACATTTATAATCCTGGACAGTAAATGATGGACTAACAATCCAAATGGTGCACTAAAAAATTAAAAATGATTTACAAAAGTCAAAGCTCCTTTAAGCAAAAACCCCACATGATTAATTTATGAGAAAGAACTTGTGACAGAAATTTTCTCTCAGTACAATCTCTAAAAGACAGATATTCTATAAAATACACATATAACCTAAATTGTAGCATTCCAGATTTTATAAAGGAACAATTTTGACAGCATGGACATTAGAATATATGACAAACATTTAAAATAGCCCTTAGTGAGAAATTTTGCACTGTAGGGAGGCGGTGACATTAGTCATTCAATAGTAATAATAGTTGCAGTGATAGGGTCAATGCCCTATAATATGCCAGTGAGAAATTAGAAAAAACCTATCGTAGTGGCTTTAAAATTTGTCCACAAATTTTTTGATACTCATTTCTTCAAGTGGTACCCTGGATTTAGCAACTCACTTCTAACAAATAGCATAAAGTAGAAGTGACAGTGTACGACTTAAGAGACTAAGTCATAAAAGGTACCACTAATTGCTCCCTCATGCCCTCCTGAATTGTTCACTGTTGGGGAATTTAGCAACCGTGGTCAAGCAGTATAGAAAGAGCCTCCTGTGGCAAGGAACTGAGGTCTCCTGCCAATAGCTATGTGAGCAAATCACCTTAAAGGCAGATTTTCCAGCACTAGTCAAGCCTTCAGATAACTATAATACAACCACATAAAGACCCTGAGAAAGAATCACCCAGGTAAGCCACTCCTAAATTGCTGACGTATAGAAATTGAGATAAGAAATATTTGTTATTTTAAGTCACTACATTTGGGGGTAACTTATTATGAAGCAATAGAGAACTAACATGACTATACAATAAATAAATTTCACATTATGTCCTAAATAAAACCATAAAATAAGATAAAAATGAGATGCCATTTGTTATCAAGTTAGTTGTTTTAAAAAAATATCCAGTGTTGAAGAAAAAGAGACACACTCTCAAACTGCTTAAAATTTCAGATGGAGAATTTGGCAAACTGCATTCATATTTCTAAGATAATAACATATTTTTGATATGGTCCCATCTTGGAGATTTATGCTAAGGAAATAGGAGAATTGTACACATATTTACATATAAAAATGTTTATGGATTGGTATTTGTAGTACTAAAAAATTGGAGCTCTTCTAAATTAGCCATAGATATTGGTATATCCATATTATGTTGCCACTAAAATTCTATTTTATTTATTGTTATGTATTATTGTATCTTTTATATTTTATGGAATATTTTCTATTTTATTTTTCTTTAGAGACAAGGTCTTACTACGCTGCCCAGGCTATTCACAGGCATGATCCTAGCACACTGCAGCCTCCAATTCCTGGTTGCAAGTGATCTCCTTGCCTCAGCTTCCTAAATAGCTGGGACAACAGAGTGTGCCACTATGCCTGGCTAATTTTATTTTTATATTTAATGACATGGGAAAAAATGCTCAATACATTAAGTACAGATAACTGACTTAAACATGGAGAGTATAATTCCAATTTAATAAACAGTTTTCTGTGTGCACATGTATTTGTACCTGCACACACGTGCACGTGGGTCTATAAGGATAGAAGGAATGGACATAAAAGTACCACAGTGTTAATGTTTATACCTGGGTATAAATAAGAATATGTTTTATTTTCTTCTTTCAACTTAACTATACTATCAATTTTTTAACATTGAGACTGCAGTTTTTCTAGTGAAGAAAATAATCCTAGTCATTGTAACACATTGTAAATGCTCTTCTGGAAGACCATGTTATCTGTCCCCTGATTGCTCCCCTGAAGTCTTCTTAAACACTCTTGCATTTGCTCCAACCATACTGGCCCTCCTGATCTTGGAACACAAAAAGCTCCCTCAACTTTAGGGCCTGTGTACTAACTACTCCCTCTTCCTGGAATGGCACCTTCGCATCTGCATACAACTGTTCCTCCACTGCATCTTCTTCTCATGTTAGCTGAGAGGTCCACTATTGACTGACAAAATCAAAGCAGCCTGCTCAGGCAATAAAGAGTTATGTTCCTCAGATTTCTGATCTACAGAGCAATTTTTAATGAAAAAAAAAATCTTTTTTATTTATTTTCTTACTTGTTTATTGTATATTTATCTTAACTTATAAAATTACAGTCAGGAAACTTGCCTGTCTTGATAACTACTATAATCCCATTTCCTAGAAGAATGCCTACCAAATAGCAGGATCTCATGAAATGTTTTCAGAATGAGTGCCAGAATGAATGACTAAGATTGTTGACCATCACACGTTTTATACTGCCTCCACTCTTCAGTTATAGGTAGTGCATGCTCTAATTTTTCCTCCTACACTTCTAATCAATACTGTTTTCTCATTCACTGAAATCTGTCACTGCTAGGTTATCCTTACATAAGCACAACAAAGAATTAAAGTGGGAAACACCATATCTATATGGAACAAGGTATGAAGGCTCACATGGATGCAATACACTTCCATACTCAAAGAGTACCAGAATACAAAGTCCATGAGGGAGGCAATTTTTTTTTGTTTGTTGTTTCTGGCCCCTAAATCAGTGCCTAACATATACGAGGCATGCACTACATAAGTACTTGTTGAATACATGTATTTATAAATGAGTTAATGAGGAATTTCAATATATTTTTCATGCCTCCATAAAAATGGCATAACTTAAGGGAATGGACTAAAACAAGTCAAATGTAATTCTCTGCAAGGACTCACGCTGTGACCTAAAGTATACAGCAACTAAAGTATACTGAATGAAAAACACTTGCTCTTGAACCAATCTTACATTTGAGCAAATTCGATATGAAATATATAGACAGCTGCACAGTGCACAGTATTTTCCATCAAGCAGCCAGCTTTCTGGTGCTGCCAATTAAATCACAGTGCAAATTTATTACTTCAATTAAACATCAAAATTTACTTAGAACCTACAACAAAGAGACTTGGCTCAGTCATGTAGTTCCCTGAAAAGAATTGGAAACAATACTACATTTGAACTGTTTTCCCAAATAATCAAAATTTCAATACCACTCTTCCTTTTATAAGTACTTCTTTAAATTCAGATCCATCTCAGAGCATGTGCTCAGCAGTGTCTGCCCATTATTAACACTTTCTCTTTTTAACTTCTCTGATCTTCTTGAATAGATAGCACAGCTGTTCACCCCAGGTGAATATGGAACCCCCCATCAGGTTACTCTCTGATTCTATCAGTCCCCAAAGAAGCTCTATCATCTCTGAAAGAGGTCTTTCTGCAGAGAGCCCATAGTTTGTGTATGCTTTTAGTACACTCTCCAGCATGACAAATACCATCTAGCTGGCTTTACACTGGCATTTCTATTGAAAACCTGTAATTACTTTCCACAAGCAACATTTCATCCTGCCAAGCTGATTAAAGGCAATACACACTAGAAGGCAAAGAGTAGCAGTGCTCAGACATCAAAGTGTTTATCTTGTAAGCAACAGTGCAGTGGTGTGTGCACAGTAAGCACTAAATAATTGTTTTTGCATATTATATTTGCTCTTTGACAGACAGTATAATTAATGCTTTTCTGGTGCAACATAATAGTCTTTTTTAGAGCAGACTGAGAAGACCAAAATGGACTTTTAAACTGCCATTTATTAAAAATATTCTATCATAATGGACACACCATTCCAGGGTCTCCACTCTCATCATCTCACTTACATCTACATCAATTAAGTAATTACTTAACTGTTCCCATTTCTCAACAGGCAAAACAATCAAACAGGTAGTTTTACTTTATCGTAGTCTTTAATTGAGTTGAGTCTATTTATTTTGGCTGATTAAAGCAATCAGTATTCTACCAAAGCGTGTTTAGAGATATTAATAGCATCATCAAGAAATACTTAATTGCAATTAGCTAAACTTTATAGTGGACATGTGTCAGTTTTTACTTACCTGTTGCTGGACATTTAAACATCTTTCTATGTTTGGAAAATTTCCTCAGATATAAACTAGGTTGAAAGTCAGTGCTTGTGTGCAAGTATAGAAATCAAAAGCTTCTTTTGCTTGTCTCTTTTGTACCTGGAACTTGGCCAATCACTTTGACTCAGCCAAGCAGATGGACTAGATTTTTAATCCTAAACTAGTGACCCACAGAAGCAAGGACAGTGACAGACCTTCCTAGCCATAGCAACATCCAGCAGCAACATCCAATTTTAGGGGCAGCAACTGCAGCTCCAGGCATCCAGTGCTGCCTAGAGCAAGGTAAACCATGATGTCAATGCTCAGGTGTGCCCTTCCCAGCTTGGCTTCTAATGAGATTTAAAGTTTAGCTCTTAATTCTGTGAATTACCCAACATATTCTTTCAATGAATAGGTCTGATGTTTAAATCAGCTTGTCAGTCTCTGTTATTTGAAACTGTAAACCCATACTAGGACAACTTCCTAAAAGAAGCTGATAGATTGATGGATTATCCATTGACAACCCCCCCCCCCCCGCCAGACCTTTTTTAAACATCAATTGACACTTGGCCATTTAGAGCTGGTTCAAAATGTTACTACCTAAGAGTCAATGGTTTTATTGGACACAGTTTTCATATTCATCTGTATAGTAGTGTCAGTGCAATTCTGTATTTGAATACTTAATTCCATTTTGCCCTTTTTTATCTTCTACGATTGTAGATCAGAAAAGTAAAATTGCTGATACTTGGGATAGAAGCATAAATGTGATTACCTTAATGGAGTTGTGACAATGATAGAAATTTGACCGAGTAAAACTGATTAATCTCCATCCTCAATTGGTTGTGTGCTGATACATACATACATATCCACAAATATGTTGAGAATGTCTTAAAAATTGTCATAAAAATTGCAAAAACTAATTTTTTTAATAATTTTTTAGTTCTGACAGCAATACTCATCCATCCCTTAACATGTACGTTAACTTTCACACATTCAACTTTTGGTAATTTATTACATATAGAAACAGGAATTTCCACATGTCAACCTCTTATTATGTTAATTTATACAACAGGTAGAAGGCAATTTATTTATTGGAAACATCACTGACTGTCTAATATATTGATATCAACAAACAAAATTATACATCTTCCTAACAAAAAAAAATGCCCATCTTTGAAACAGACCATGTAGTATCCAAAAATGGTTACCAAATTTATTATAAAACTCATGAAACTTTTTTCTTTGGTGTAAGCAATGTAACAAGTCAAATAAAAATTAATCATAATCTACAAGATTGTAATCTAATCCCCACATTTAAAGCTTTATTAGTTTCATTTGAATAGAAGATCCAAAATTTAAATTAAACCTTAGCAGCACTGGAGTGGATAGAAGGATAAGACTTGAAAGATAAGTATGTGTAAGACTCTGCTTAGTTAGCACAGGCACCCTTGTGTTAAATGCCGACAGAACACACGAGTCAGCGCCCTATAGTTTCAAAGGTTTTTGGAAACCTGGGAAAAACCATATGACTTCTAGCTCCTGGCACCCTTAAAACCTCCTACCTAACCTCAGCCACCCATCTCAGCATTTCATAGGGAAGCTTTGCAGAACAATCGGCCAACGTTTTCTCCTCCATGAGAATGTCATTGTATTTTGGAGGCCAATTACCTGATCTGTATACTAAGGTAATTCCCTTATGACTGAGAGCTTTACCTGTTCCAGGGAGTATCTGCATTTTCAAAGGTGGCAATACATTGAAATGAATATGTTCTGGAGACGTATGTGAATACAGGGTCCTTTCTGGCCCCTTTTCTATTTCAGGCTGCAATTTACTCATTTCCAGTAATATCACAGATTACCAGTGCCATAGCCCACTTCTGAAAAATTGCCAATTCAAACTTTAGGGAAAGGCAATATTTTGCAGATTAATAGGCCATATTCAGAATGACCAAAATGGCTGGCTAATAGTGTTCTAAGATGGTTGCTCATCATCAACTGTGAATACTTCTAAATTTCAGAGACCACAAAGAGATAAAGACCTCTTCCCCAGGTTTATTCTTATCCGCATGCAGATAAATTTGTATGGGACTGAACCTAAACAAATACCTTAAATAACATCCAATTTCCTCTTCTCATGCAACTTGCCTAGTTACTCTCTCCCTGGACTGCAGGGTTCCCATAACCTACTGTTCCTTTAATAGTTTCCTTTTAAAAACTGATCTGTTGTTAGGACTTGGAAAAATTAGATATCCTTGAATAAAATAATAATTATATAAAATGCTTATTATTTGTACTCTGTAGCTTTATAGTTATTAAGAAAACCTAAAATGTAATTAGATTGTGTCTTATGAAAAGACTAAATGTGGTCTAAATAATTTTCATGCAATCTAGTCTCTGTTCACAGCTCAAGTGATCAAAGGTAAATTGGACCTGAGGATCTGTAAAAATACAAAAATGTTATAAGAGCCATGCCGTTTTCTATGTCTTCACTTTTAAGCAACATGAAAAAATTCAAAACCTGGTATTCATTTATTAAAATAAAAAGTAAATCATCAGAATCAGAAAAAGGCAGCATTAAAAATATACCAATTTTGAAAATGAACAATATATATTTTTGAATCATAAGTGAAAATAAATGCTACTTGTAATGTTATTTTTGATTATTGTTTTTGGGTAGTTTGTATTTTAAGGCATTATTCAATATGCAAAAACCATGTGTGTGTATGCTCATGTATATATACACACATATCACATATAAGGGAGAGAAAAGTGACAAAAGTACTGATAAATTAGAATTTTCAGTATTTCAGGAAAAAAGGAGCTTTGAGAGATACAACTTGAGGCTCAAATAATTAATAGAGAGTTCTGTGGCATATTTTGCTCATGTTAATATCTTTCCAGATGACACTCTGATGTGTGCCTTCTTACTATATCCCAAAGAGTGCACAGGTCTATCCTCCTACTCCCAATGTCTGTAGATTTTTTTTTTTCTGACAAGTGCCTAGGGGACTAGTTTAGCTCTGAAGAAAGAAAGATCGTCACCATTAACTGAAATTCGCATTTTTTTCCTACTTATAATTGAGAGACTAATTTAGAATCACAGGATTCTAGAATTTTGGAGCTAGAAGGAGCTTTCTATGCATTTCACATACCCCTTCTACATAGAAATAGTTTGTCTCAGGTCAAACAGCAAGTAAATGAAAATTAAGAGAAGAATTTAGACTCCTGATTTAGAATTCATTTCTGTGTATTCCCAAGGCACCAGGTATGTTGACTGGACTTTCCACTGCAAATAACTGAAAATCCAACTCAAATTGGCCTAAGTCCAATCATCAAGGAATTTTCTAGATGGTGGAACAGGAAAGTCCAGATGTAAGGTCTAATTCAGTGTTAACTGACCAACCACTTCCACATCATCATCAAAGAATCAACAGAACCATGATCCAAAGGTTTCTCTTTTATTCTCAAGAGAACAAGAGGAAAGAGCCTGGTTCAAGACTAGTGGCAAAAAAGATTTTTCTTCTTCCCCACACAAATACTGAAGAAAAGACTTGAGCTTTTAAACTGACAAGATTGCCCCCAAATCAGTCCTTCTGGACAATAGAAGGCAGTGTGTTAATCAACTGAGTCTTGGATTGTTATAAGAGCCAGTTACAGTATCAAAAGACACAGTGCCATGTCAGTAACTGGTCAGTGACATCCAAACCAAAGGATGCCACACAGAGGAGAGGGGTGGACTCATTATTCAAGCGACAGCCACGATGTCCACCACATTAGACAATGTGGGGATGAATATTTTCCACATAAATACTTGCCTACTAATTGCTATCCCTTAGAAAGTTTATACTCTCAATTATAATATATTGACCTAAGATCAACAGATTAAAAAGCAACATTAGCCCAAAAAGCTTTCCATCCTCTATGTTTTGTATATAAAATTCAAAGAGTTCTGAAGTGCCTTTTATTTGCACAAATATTCCTACAAAAAAAGGAGGAATAATTCAAAAGACTGTAAGAATTTAGTGGGCTATTTTAAAGAAACATACTATTTTATATAGACTTTATATCACTAGAAAAATATGAATATAAATTATCAAATTCATATATCATTATGAACTTTAACAGCTAAAATAATTTATAAATTTTAAATACGATGTTTATTTAAAACTCTGTAAGTTCATTTTAAAATGGTACTTCTCCCTATACATTTAAAGTCACACTCTGTGCAATAACATATGGAGATTTTTTTTAATGATAGCAATCTCTAAAATCTTTCATAATATTGTAAATATCAAGAAAACCAGCAAGGAAGTCCATATGCAAAGCTAAATCTAATCTGTTGTTAAGGTTATGTTCAGATCCACCAAGAGATCAAGAGATGGAAGGAAGTTGGGGAATATCTGAATTAAAAAAAAAAATAGCATGAAGAATGAGATGTGTTTTTAAAAACCAACAAAAAATGCCAACATGCTCCCACAAATTCTGAGTAAAAATCTGTGTGAGAGTATGACTGATGCAGCCTGCCCCACGGGCTAATCCCTGTGAGACAGCTAAGAATTGAGGGCTGAGGAGGTTAGCAGGATCCATCAGAAAAACTCTTAGCAGGAGGAAGGCATTTCTGATTTCTCAGTATACTTAACCTAAGTGATTATCTCATTTTCTTACATTTATAACTAACTCCTATGTTGCCAACAAATGAAATGTTTTCATAATTCCATTTTGTGAAAGAAAATGCTATGTAAATAAAATTGTAAAATGGGGAAAAAGTCACAGAGAGTTATCTATAAGAGAACCTAAAACAATAAAATTGATTCCAAAACAAGAACCCATCTTTCAGGTTATTTCTGATTTATTTTTCCTTTAGTTCAAATCTATTGTGTGTGTGGAGGCAGGCAGGGTAGGGGAAGTTGTACCTCAGGTACACCATGCACATTCCTACAATACATTATGAAGTTAAACATTGCAATTCACTCCATCTAAGCAAATTTATTAATGCCATGGCAATGGTAACTCTGCTTTCAGAATTTTTCAAGTATTTTAAACTTTATAACATAACTTTATCTTAAACATCTGAATCAAAAGACCGATTTTGTCTCTCATACACCTTACAAAGTATTGCAGAAAACTTGCTACAATTCTATTTTGATCATATTAGACCTTCCCTGAAGAGTACCAAACTACCTGCTGCTATAAAAAAAAAAATTAACATAAAAAAATTTCATTTCAGAAAACAAACAGTGCACCAATCTTTTCCAGTCTGTGTTCCAGAACCCAACATGACCTTCCTTAAATTGTTTAAATTTTTCATGATCTGTTTACAAAGCTACCTTCCCTAAAGGTTCCTTCTAATATTAGGAGAGAACAATTTCCTGCTTACTATATGGAAGGCTAGGCAAGGCCAGCATCTAAATAGCTTACAATTTTGTACAACTTTAAAATTTACAGGGAGAGTATATATATTCAAGTATTATAATACACAATAAAATGTCAAACGCTGAGAGAGTTGCTAACAAGCACTGCATATGGGGATAAAGACATTAATGGAAACTTTCAAGAGAACAGTATCTGTGAATATGGTTGGGAAACAAGCTTATAAGGAATTAGGAGTTAAAATAATATGTTCTGAGAGGAAGGGGATAATAGGAAGATTCTTACAAAACTATATTAACAATCACATGACAAATATTTTTTAAATAAGGTTACTTGGACTTTCAGATAATAAATGACACAAAGGGAAAATAACATTAATGTACATTATCAGTATAATAATGCACAAAACAGAACTGAAAGTCTAAAAAAAAAAATGAGCTGATATACAATAATTAATGAATTGGAACATGATCCTGGAATGGTTAACTATTTGGAAAGAAAAAGAAAAAGTCAGGTGCCCACCTCGCAGCATGTGCCCAAACATTCAAATAGATTAAGAGGTTAAATGTGAGGGGGAATAGGTTAGAAAAATAGTGAAAGAATAAATTAAAAGGAAAGGAAATAGTGCAGGTTAGAGAAGGTCTTGCTAAGCAAAACAGCAAAGATAGAAACTATAAAGAGCCAAGACACTATAAAGAGCAGTGGTGCACACCTATAGTCCCAGCTATTAAGGAGGCTAATGCAGAGGATCACTGGAGCCCAGGAGTTCAAGGCTGTAGTATGCTGTGATCACACCTGTAAATAACTATTGTACTCCAGCCTGGACAACATAATGAGACCCTTTCTCCAAAAACAATGAGAAAAAAAAAGAAACCACAGAGAAAAAGATTGGTAAATCTACTCAAATTTAAAATCCAAGACTCTAGCAAACTGGAATACTAACATAATACATGACAGTCCATACCTCTCCCAAGGGTAGAGACCACACAGGCTTACATAGAAACTCTTCTAGAAGTTTGACTGATACATAAAAAGCCACTTCAGTTTACTTAGGTATTTACTATTTTCCCTCTTGTTATGAGGGTTAATATAGTTCACTTAGACCATGTGGACTGCTATAACAAAACACCTTAGACTGGGTAATTTATAAACAATAAAAATTTATTTCTAACATTTCTGGAGACTGGGAAGTCCAAGATCAAGACACTGGCAGATTCAGGTTTTGGGTAGGGCTTGCTCTCTGCTTCACAGATGTCACCTTGTTGCTGAGTCCTCACACGGCACAAGAGGGGGAAGAGCAGAAGTAGGTAAACTCACTCCCTCAAGCCCTTTTATAAGGGCACTAATGCCATCCATCAGGGCAGAACCCACATGACCTAATCACCTCTGAAAAGTCCCACTTCTTAAGGCCATTGCTTTGGGGGTTAATTTTCCACATGTGAATTTTGGAGAAACACTAACATTCAGGACATAGCAATAGTGTATTAATTGCTTGGCTTGTCTTTGTAACATACATCAGATCCAGAGAAGTCCATCCCTTCCATTCACCAAACTCAAAACTTAACATATTTCATTGTTTTAAAAAAAATAGCCCAAACCAAACTAACAGATCTGTAGCCACTGAGGGCCTGCCTCCTCTGTGTAGCCCTCAAAACCTCACCCCACGTCTACTGGTAGTAGATAAAATAAGCCCTGGGCTATGAAGGTCCCAAACCTCCATCACCCCTGCCCACAGTGCTGTTTCATGAGGCACTTAGACATATAAGCTCCTCTCTGACTCCCCTCTTCCCCAGAGTTCCCTTTCCCCTCTCCCCTTCCAGATGGTGACCATGGATGGCCACAAGCTCCTGGATGGTCCCATGCTGTGAGAGACCACCCCCTCACGCCGTCCTGTCCAAGTGCCGCCCAATAAAGCCTGTGTGTGGCACTGCCTATCCTGCCTATCATGGTCGTATCTTTCTCCTTGATCAGGCCCCAAATCCCTTAGCAAATCCTGCAGTTCTAGCTAAGATACCTTTCACAGATCGAAAAGTATCATGGCACGTAGTAGGTACTCTTAAAATAATTACTTCTTTACTTATAAAGTATAAGTGACTTTGAATATTTATTAACTATTCAGTCCTTGAATGAACTATATAACTGTTATAAGAAAATTTATAACAGGGGTGATAAGATGCACACACACATACTCTAAAATTGTCTGCCCAAAGAACAAAAAACACTCACTGAAACGGGCATAAGGTTCAGTCTAGGTTGAAGAAAAAAAGGTACGCAAGTATCGTAGCTTTTTATAATCTAAGAAAAAATAAAAAGTTGTAGAAACTTTCCAAAGTGATTTTGCAAAGTCTTTAATTTTCTAGTTTTGTTCCTTTTCTCAAAATTTCCCTACTTTCATATTCTGAGTCAGACTCTGATTATTGATGTAGCACTGCCTGGTGGGGAGAAAGCAGATTAGATCATGTCTCAATACCTCATCTGGTCTTAAAAAGCTTTAGTTTGTTCTCATAAAAAAGAAAGAAAGAAGCAAAATGTTTAATTTTTTTTAAATTTCCCAATTGGTTTTTACTTCCTTAGCCAAGTTTCTTTATCTCCTTGCCTATTTAAGTGTGTGGGGTTTTATTCCCCTCCATTTATAAAGATAAAATAGACTCCCTGGGCTGCTTGGAACACGTTTAACTTATCTATAGGTTTCAAAGGCACAGCAGGTCCAGGGCATGGAAAAGGCAGGCAGGTACTCTCTGTGTCCAGCACCATTTAACAAGCATGCACAGATTAAATGAGTAAATTTTTTTCTTAATCATCAACTGATATAATTTACAGTTCATTTACTATTTATTATCACTGTCCTTTGAACACTTTTTAATAACTTATGTCTTCAACCCAGGGCAGTGACAATTAGCACCAAAGTACGTATTTTTTTCTTTTTTGTAGACTTCCAGAAAGTAGCTTCAAGACTGACTGCCCAGTGCCTGACATACTAATCAATTAGCACCTGTTAAATCCACCCTGGACTTTTTGCATCTTTTTTTTTTTTTTTTAAAAACACACTGGAGAGTCCCTTGTTTATTCCCCAAAACTGATTTGTTACTAACTTAAATTATACGTAGGCAGGCAGTTGTAGCAGTAAGGCCATTGGCCTCAGGAATAGATGCTATCATGGGTTGGGATATTCTGGAGAAATAACCATACTGAATTCTATTTCATCTCCTCCCAAATGAACCCCACTGCACAGTTTTGTTTGTTTTCAGTTCTCTTTCTCCTCCACAACATCTGTCCTATATGCTTCACTGCACTGTCTTTTCGGCGAAGAAAATGCAGCTGAGAAACGAAATGAATATCAAATTCAGAGCTCCCAGGAGAGCTGACCCAAATCCTCAAATGATAGCATTAAAATGCACTTTCTACTTTCAGATCTGGGATATCATAATGTGATTCCTTAATGATTCAAATGTCATGGGTTGTTTTTTTTTTTTTTTTTATAAGCTGTCTTTGCATCATTTTTTAAAGGCCTGTCAGACAATTAAAATAATGAGAAAACAAACTATCAACTATCTAATGACAAACCTAAAAGTATAAAGCTCAGAGGACCATAAGGTCTAAGAATAGAGCTTATTTATATTTTTCCTTTTACCTTGGTTCCAGACTTTCACGTTGTTATGTTTTTCTCAGCACAGTATGTGGAGAGAGCTTTGGACACTGGACGCTCGCTAATGCTATTTGTGGTGTAAAATGTTATGAATGCTCAAGGTACAATATTCCCAAGTTATTTTACTTATAGGTTTTCGAGTGCCACAGAGCAAACATTCCTGCAATTCTCTTCTTGGCATTCATTCCAGTATTAAAACCTGTCTTTGTTATTCAGTATTGCTTAAAAGATTTGTGTGTGTGTGCGTGTGTGTGTTCGAGACTTCCTTTTGTACCACCCTTATCCTCCAAAAGTTATCATATGAATGATTTTAAGAAAATTGAGGGGGTTAAGGGACCTGGGAGAATATGGAAGGCACACTCACATGAAAAACTGGATCTTGGCTTAAGTAATAAATACACACACTCACACATGCCCAGAATGTTTAGCTTCTTTATTAAGAGTTATTGAATTGATATATTTTGCTGAGTAGTCTAGGCAGATTAAAAATTATTCCTGCTTAAATATTTGTATCAGATGCATAGTTGTCTCTTAAGACACTGGTTTAATATTCCATATCTGTAAGGAATCTGATGCTAATTGAACAGGTTTTCTCCCAGTATTAATTTTAATTATTTAGAGCAGCATGAAGCTCTTCATAATTTCCCACCTGACAACTGGGACCCAAAAGAACAGCTGCCTATGGTTTTATGCTCCTATGAACACACTGGATATCAAGAGTCAATAAGCTTAGGCATGAATTCTCTGTGTGTTCCACTGAGGTTATGAAAATCAACCCTTTTGCAGGAGTTCAGAGGGAACCTGCAACTGAGAATGATGTCCAAACCACTGTGCAAAGTATTATGACAGTCATAGATCTCAAAGGAGCTGCAGGAAGAGAGGCTCCCTGCTGTAATGAACACAGTCCATAGTTAAATAATAAATCACAGTCATGTATCCAGTCTGCAACAGCCACTACCTATCAGAAAGTCACCATGACCACATAGTACAAATATTTAGTTCCACACAGTTGTATATCTCTATGGGATCCAACTGAAGTAGTCATCTATTTGTTCTTTTTAAAGGAAAAGATGAATGCTATTTGTTTATGATGAATTGAAAGTCAAAATGATATTATTTGGATTTATCAAATATAAAACAGGACAATGAAAACTAGTCATATAGCTCTACATTTAAATACACCCTCTAGCATGACTATAAGAATCAACTACCCAACATATACATAATTTAGCACAAACATTTTTTGACACCTCATGTATTTTTTCCTCCTTTTGCAAAAGAACAAAAGACTTCCTGTACGAACACACAGTATTATACATTTGCTCTCAGATATGCCGATTCAGGATACAATGAACTCGATGAATTATTCATTTTGAAGTTGTAACTCTTTTCTGATAGAACTTTGCAGAGACCCAGGATAAAAACGTAGGTAAAAATGGGACTCAAAACAGACACAGAAGGGGCTTGCCATTCCAAAGAACGTAACCAGCTATGGAATTACTTTCTAACTTTGAAGTATGATAAATTAAAGGTCTTCAATTAAAAAGCTAAATATTATTGTCCCTGAATCAAGGCATAAAGAGAAAAAGAACCACCATTTAACCTAACTTTTATCTTGATCTCTATCAACAAATATTTAGCTCTGAAACCTTGCCCATCTTTGAGGAAAAACTAATATTTATAGCCTCTTATTAATGTGACTTAAAGAGAGCAGCTTGTATTTCTATGTTTATATCCCTAGTAGCTAGCAGAATGCCTGGCATATATCAGTGATCGGTAATTATTATTGAGTGAATAACCTTATCAATGGCACCAGGTATGGGGACAAGATACACCTTCCCCAAGACAAGTATTTTCCATTGAAAAGCATATGCCTCATTTTCCCCTTAACTCTTTTTTGTTCAAGGTGGAATTTACATCACTCTTGTGGTTCCTGAAGCTTAACCTGTAAGTATTTCAGAACAAATTAAAGCAGAGATTTGAGTTGTTTCCATAGCTTTGCAATTGTGAATTGTGCTGCTATAAACATTCGAGTGCAGGTGTCCCATTTGTACAGTGTTATTTGATCTTTTGGGTGGATACCCAGTAGTGGAATTGCTGGATCAAATGGTAGATCTACTTGTATCACCTGGAGATATCTCCATATTGCTTTCCACAGAGGTTGAACTAGTGTGCAATCCCACCAGCAGTGTAGGAGTGCCCATCAATTCATGAGTGGATTAATAAAAGGTGGTACATGTATACCACGGAGTACTACTCAGCTTTAAGAAACAATGGTGATATAGCATCTCTTGTATATTCCTGGATAGAGCTGGAACCCATTCTACTAAGTGAAGTATCTCAAGAACGGAAAAACAAGCACCACATGTACTCACCAGCAAATTGGTATTAACATATCAACACCAAAGTGGACATATAGGAATAACATTCATTGGGTGTCGGGCAGGTGGGAGGGGGGAGGAGGGGATGGGTATATACAAACACAACGAGTAAGAGGTGCAACGTTTGGGGGATGGACACACTTGAGGCTCTGACTTGAGGGGGCAAGGGGGCATGGGCAATATACATAACCTTAACACTTGTACCCCCATAATACACTAAAATAAAAAAATAAAAATTAAAGCAGAGAGAGACAAGAAGTTGCAATATCATTTCAGAAGTTGTCGCCATATTCCAGGAGAGAGTTAATGAAGCTCTGGACTTAGGTAGTGAAAGGAAGACTAAATGACAGAGGTGACCGTGACACAGGAAAAATTAAAACGGTGCCTCAGATGCTTTCATGCTGAAGTGTAGAAGGAGGAGTGATAAATTGTTGCTATTTCAATTTTAGGTAATGACAAAAATAGACAATTCAGGAAGAAAATACACCTTTCAGCAGTAATACACTAAGTTGAAACAGACACAAACCTAGCCACGATACAAGAGTTCAAGCTAAATTTGGGAGTGATAACACATCATCTCATAAAAGCAATAGAAACATAATATATTCATTTCTAAGTAGAAATTGCCTGCTATAGATTTGTTTTATTTTTAATTAAGTTGTATTAGTCCTAATAATATAAATGTTTAATGTAAAAGTCAATCGGTACTACAAGTCTTACAAGGAAAAAGGAAGATAGGATATTTTAAAATCTTGTCATACATTTTTCCATTCTCAATTCACTTCTGGAGCCAACCATTTTCAATCGCATTAGCTTTCTTTTGTTATATACCTCCATTTTTAAATATAACATGCTAAAACTGCTATATATTTTTTAATTTAGATAATATCCATAAAATTATCTTTATGAAAATAAGTATTTAATTTTCTTATGTCACTTCCCCTTTCATACTACACACACACACACACACACACACACACACACTATTCGCCCTCAATTTTTCTGGTTTGGGTAGTCCCAATTGTCAGGTAGTTCAATATTCAGTGCTGACATAATCATGATAATGGAAATATTACTCATAGCTAAGCAATCTAGTCTACCGTGACAAAAACTTCTTTTACAACTTTTTTATTTCCATAGAGTTATACATTCTCAGGTTCTCTAAAGGAAAAGGTTATCACTTCAAAAGGGCCAAACTTTTGGGCAATCCATCTGCTTCACATGTTTCTTGAAGACATCATTACTGGCTACCTCTATCATCTTGCACCTGCTTTGAGTAATTAAACTTCTGGTCTGTTTCCCTGCTGACATGTAGGTAATTGCCTTGCCTCTTTTTGTGTTCAATTCTGTTTTTCTCTTTTAAAAAATCCACATATTCATTTTATTGTTTGCCTCCTCATTTTGTTGAAGCACTTCCTCCAGTAGCTTCTTCAGAAAAAGTGCATGGGAGAACAATTTTTTGAGAATTTATTTGTCCTACCTTACACCTTATAGTTTGGATATATAATTATAGCTTGGAAATTATTATCTCTCAGAATTTTGAAGGTATTTCACATTGTTTTTAGCTTCCAGTGTTATTAAACCATCTATGGCTTTTTTGACTATTATTATTCCAAGGTACTGTTATTTTTCTCTCTGGAGCTATAATATCTATTTAATGTTCTCAAACTCTTGCCAGTGCCCTTTTTTTCATTGTACTTCACACTTAGTGATTCTATTCCATCTGATTTCATGTCATTTGGTTATGGGAAATTATACATAATTTAAATAAATAAATATTTATATGAATATATGAATAAGCATTCTTAATATATATGAATACACATAATGAGCATCACACACAATACATATGTATACACATGTGTATATGTGTATATATACACACAAAAAAAATACATAAATAATTTCCTCCCCTTCATTTTTTTTTCTTTTTAGAAACATTTTGACCTCTTAGACTGATCTTCAAATCTCCCATGACTTTATCTTCTCTTTTTTATTTCTTGGCCTTTTCTTTCTAGGAAGAGTATGCTTAACTTTATCTTTCTTCTTGTCTACTTAATGTTTCTGCTATCAATTTTTATACATTCTCTAAGCAGTCCTTTTATATAGCACTCTGATCTTCTTTCAGTCATGAAAGATATCTTACCTGAGGATATTCAGTATAGTTAGTTTTTTGAAGGTTTCTTCTGTTTCCTGCATTGTGTTAATCGCCTCTATTTTTGCTTTTGTCTTTTTCTTCTTTTTATCTTGTTTGTCATTTTGACTTTCTCATTATGTTCAAAGCTTTCCTGAAATATATGTAATCTTTGTTTATCCATATTGGACAGCAAGACATTAAAAGGCTACTTGAAAGCCCTTTCCACATGGGCAGGTTGGCTGAGAGGCGGGCTTTACCACAGGGTGATCAGTTAGCAACCTGGGCATTTAATTTCTGAATACCAAAAAGTCAGATCTCTGTAGATCTCATCTCTTGGGCCAATAGCTCCAGAAATTAAGTGTACAAACTCCTCTTTAATTCTCGGAAGCAAGAAGGTAGGAAACTGGAAATCTCACAGCTCAAAGAACAGACTTCATTAAATTCTAAAAGCATTTCCTATTTTAGAATGAGGCCTCATACTCCTCTTATCTCCTGCTACCTCTGAGTCCAGAACTTCTTGCATGCAACCCAGGGCTGAGTTCAGTGAAGGAAAGATCTGGGAAGTTCTTTTAAATACTTTAAAAGAAGGATATAACTTCTTTTAAACACTCACATCTTTATGTCTTCACCCTATCTTGCACCTTACTTTTTAAAAGACACTTTGTGGCTCCAATTTCTAAAACCTTCTGGAGTTCTGAGGTACAAATGGAATTATTTCCCAAGACAGTATGTATTTATATTATCCTAGTACAGGCACTTAGCTTTTTGCTCTGTCTGCTCTCAGAAGTCAATGATTACTCTTCAGACTCTAAAATTTTGTTAGCATCTTATATCTGACATTCTCTTCTCCTGTATAATCTTTATCCTCATAGATGTGAGCCTTTATTATTCCTTTAATTTATTTTAATGGGTGGTTTGGAAAGAAACAGATAAATATGCTTGTTCAAATCATGAGGTTTAATCAAAACTCTAGTAAACTTAACTGTTTTCACAGTAAAATAAACTGGATGAGCTACATTTTGGTATGGTTAAATATTTAATAATTCTACTTCATACTATTAGAAAGTACTTAAAATTGATAGTAAAAATAACTGTTTTATATAAAATTCAAAGACTTTTTGTTTGATATAAAAGTCAGCTATCACATAGAAGCAGGACAAAATTTTTAACTTGATATCAAGTCCCTTTATCATAAGTCTTCTCTTCAGTCTAAGAATTCAGAGTTATTCACACTCAAAATTTCCATATGGTGGCATGACTCATCATTTATTTTTACTATAATTGGGTTTTCTGTTGTAACAGAAATATGACTTTTTGTACTCTGAGATGAGCTGTTTTATTCTTGGGAGAGAAATATATTTAAAAATTAAACAGTAGATTGATTTATGCCTAATAATAAGTCATATCATTAACTATCTCCTAATGCTAAAAATATATCTCATGAGTCAGGAAATCTAGTAAGCATAAAATAATTACAGAGGAATTCCTTGCAACAGAACAGATGATCACCCAGATTTAGAACAGTTATATCCCTGAAGCCCAGCCATATACAAAAAACTTTAAACCAACAGTCAGCAAAGTATCAATCCTGTCACTCTGAAACTTCACAAGGGGATTACACTAAAATTTAAGAGCTGTTTTTTAAATTTATATTTTTCTAGCTACCTTTTATATGGTTAAAATAGTTTAACTCTTGTTTTTTTACAAAATGATATATTCACTTTATAAAAATCTAAATAATGACAGAAAGAACAAAGAAACTTAAATCAGTCTAAAACACATCAGCTGTAAATAATACATAAAAACCTATAGTTATAATTTGTCAATATTTTTACATGCTAATTTAAACAGGAAACAGATGGAAGACCTGCCATCTAATTATCAGTTGCACAAAATCTTTCAGGAATGAAAGTGAAACTTGAAACGTATTTGGAGTGGAAAGAGCAAGACCCCTGGCCCCCAAAATTTCACTGACACAAGGCAGATTGATTAATAGGAGAAAAGACATGCAAATTTATTTAACATGTATACATGGGAGCCTTCAGAATGAAGACTGAAAGATACAGGGCAAATTGTCCATTTTTATGGTTAGGTTCAACAAAATATGGACAGCCATGTAAAAACATGATTGGACCAAAAGAGTATGCTAACAGTCTGAGTGTGGAAACACATCAAGGCCTGCATGTCTAGATTCTTCTCGGCCTGAGCAACAATCCTTCCTTCTGGGTGTGGGACAGGACCCTCTGTGGAATAGGGGTTTTATGACCTAAAGTCAAACAAGGTAGGTCAGATATTTTCCTTATGACAGGTTTTTAAGCAGAATAATTTTAGGTTTTATTTTTTTCTCTCTTTTTTTTTTTTTTTTTTTTTTCAGATAAAGTCTCACTTTGTTGCCCAGGCTAGAGTGAGTGCCATGGCATTAGCCTAGCTCACAGCAACCTCAAAACCCTGGGCTCAAGCAATCCTTCTGCCTCAGCCTCCCAAGTAGCTGGGACTACAGGCATGCACCACCATGCCCGCCTAATTTGTTTCTATATATATTAGTTGGCCAATTGATTTCTTTCTATTTTTAGTAGAGACGCGGTCTCGCTCTTGCTCAGGCTGGTTTCGAACTCCTGAACTCGAGCAATCCGCCCACCTCAGCCTCCCAGAGTGCTAGGATTACAGGCATGAGCCACCGCGCCCGGCCTAATTTTAGGTTTTATGGTTGGCTTTCCGGAAAAGGGGTTCTAGTTTTTATAACCTGTACTGGGGACAAGGGATTCTAGTTTCTATGGCTACCTCAGGGGAAAATCAGACTAAGAGGCAGGAAAAGAAGAGAAGGTCAGAGAAAAACTTTCGTTTTTGAGGCTCTTATCTTGGGTTACTGTTTTCTGAGCCCCATCAGGAGAAAATATGTATTCCAATACTCCATTTTTGCCCATTTCCTCAAATATTCTATAGAAGAAAAAAACCTTAAACATAAAAGTTAATGTAAAATGTTTCCTGTTACAGTAAAATAATGAACATAGGACGAGAAAAATTTCAATCATTAAATCTCAGTAATAATTGTGAAAATGATGATCAAGGGTACGAAAGCTCAGTTAGGAGGAATAAGTTCAGGGGCTTATAATTAATAACAATGTATTACATACTTGAAAATTTCTAACAGATTTTAAGTGTTCTCACCACAAATACATGTTAATTGCCTTAGTTTACCCATTCTACATTGTATACATATTTCAAAACATCATGTACACCATAAACATATAATTTTTGTTAACTAAAAAAATTAAAAAATAAAGTTCTGAGATTAAAAAAAACTAAAACTAAAAAACTAAAAGAGTACCTGGGCTGCTCACTCCTATGCATGTCCTGAATAAAATTATCTCTCAACTGCTCTGACTCAGACATTGTTTTCGTGAGGTGGGGAGATAGTTTCAAAATTTAGCAGGACAGACGGTTTAGTGATTTACAGTGTACAAACATAAATGAGTCACAATTACTATAGCACAGGGCCATTTTGTGGCAGCACAAAGGAGTAAAGAGTAGGGAAAAAAAGCATGAAGATGCTGGATTAACATGTAGATATTGAATAGGAAAAGCTGTCTCTGGAAGTGACCCTTTTTAAATGGGGTTAACATCTCAGAGCATTTCTGACATCTGAATCAGCTCAATGTGTCAAGCTAAAATTTTGCAGCCTTGAGCACAATGACTGTTGCAAGTAAGTGAAACTGTATGCTACTGCAATTAAATACCAGAAAGACACATAATTAAAATCCCTCTTAGAGTCGCAGGGAGATGAATTTAGAGAAACTTAGACCTAAGAAACTTAATTGTACATTTTATTTTTACGAATACTGTATGTATCTTTTTTAAGCCATCTATCAAACTCCTATTCACTTCGGTATGTATTGATGTACGGTGTAGCTATGGCATTTCCTGACCCCACCCCACCCAACAAGGTAGAGCTAACCATTCTCTCCTACGTATTACCAATGTATTTTGTACATTCTTTATGATTTCACTTGTTGCACTTTCATTAATCATATATGTATGTGAATATGAATGTTTGCATCTCTAAGGAATATGTACCCAGCTTATGGTTGGTACGCAATAAGATTCTAATACATGACACTTGATATTTAAAAATGTGTGCATGTGGTTGGAGACTAAATATCAGCAAAAATCTTTTGAAATTTCAGGGTCTAGGATGTTATGCTTTTTCACTAAAAAATAACTGGTATTAAAATTAACTACTCCATTTAATATTATAACAACAAATCTTGACAATTGATATGTAACATAAATGTCTCCTGACAATTAATACTAAATAAAGATACTGTAGCCTGCCATTTTTTTTGGAGGGGGATATTCTGAATGACAATGACAAAATGACCACTTGTTTTCAATAGTAACTACCTAATTAGAAGTGTATTTTGGCTGAGGGTAGTGGATCATGCCTGTAATCCTAGCACTTTGGGAGGCCAAGGCGGGAGGATCATTGGAGGTCAGGAGTTTTAGAACAGCCTGGGCAATATAGCAAGACCTGAGCTCTACAGAAAAATAAGAAACAATTAGGTGAGTGTGTTGGCACACATCTATAGTCCTAGCTACTTGGGAGGCCAAGGTGAGAGGATCCCTTGAACCCAGGAATTTGAGGCTACAGTGAGCTATGATTACGCCACTGCACTCTAGCCAGGGCAACAGAGAGAGATCTTGCCTTTAAAAAAAAAAAGTATATTTGTAAATGCTATAATGCTACAGGACAATAGAAAGCATATACAGAATTTGGTAGACTAGCAGGATCAACAATCTCTTTCAAAAGAAATTAAAATAAAGTGCTCACCATAATTATAGAATAAAAAGGGTCTCTAAGAAACAAACAAATACAGATTTTTAGGATTCAGTGGCTACATTTATTCCTGTGAGTACCTTTCATCCTTTTAATTTCACTGTAGTCTTTACCAATATTTGTGTCTTTCTGGCATTATTCAGCTCATTCTGTATAGCGCATATTCTCAGTAATGTACTATATTTAATATTCTGGAGGCCAATAATAAAGAATTTTACTATAAAACACAATCAGTAACAAGTAATCTTAAAAATAATTATGTATTCATCCACCTTCATAAACAACCTTATTACCAAACAAGACCCAATCATAATTTTCGACAATTACTCTTGTGGTATAGATAATATCAGAAGCAAAATTTATTGCCAAGGAGTAATTTTAATTAGAATCAAGTAGGGTATGACTGAGGTTTTAATAAAAAAAATTTTTTTCCTCATTAAACACATTAAAACAACATTATTATGAAATACATCACTAACTAGAAAATGTTATTCAAGAAACTCTTCAATTCAATATAAAACATGTTTCCATCTATTGTAGAATCATAAATAATAATTCAAATTACTAAATAATATTTAGTATGAATGTTTAAAATGCTCCAGTAGTAGTAAATAATGACCCTAAAGACTAGCATCATATAAATTTTTTCCACATATCATATAAATTTTTTCCCAGGACAATGTAGACAGACATTCTAATCGATTACCCTCT